>BQNB010028788.1:0-51657 GCA_026074375.1 Tanacetum coccineum
CCTAGGGATTTATTTACCTGTTCGTTTTTCGCGGCCGTCGTCGTCGATGTTTTTCTTGGCATCAGAAGCAACTTCAAAAGATTTGTGTGCATCCATTTGATTATTTGTGTGTGGTTTGAAAAGGGAGCAGAGGAGAAGGGGTTATAAGGAGATGAAAAGGGTAAAAAATGGCCCCAACATTATAGGATTTATTATTATTTTATTCTTAAATGGATACCGAAAACTAGGGGACGGCGGAAAGCACAAGTCAGCCAAGTCAAATGATAACTACCCATTTTCAAAGGTAGACATCAACCGATTCATTTCAGTGTCATCAAGATTTTCAATCAAGTCCAATACATACAGTTAAATAACATAATTAAGAACACTAACGTTATGGTTTGACTGAAATTACTTAACCAATTTTCATGTCTAATAACGTAAAATTAAATTGAAACGAAAATAAATAAATGAATAAGGTAAAACATAAATTTTTTCAACGCTTAAATTCTTATTAATAGTAAATCAACGAATTTACTTGATTTTGTTTCCGGAATAACAAACTTAGTTCAATTACAATGTTTGGTGATCCCCTGACTAAACTTGATGACGTATAGTACGTATAACAGGTCATTGAGCCTGGACTGTACTAACCACATGTGGACCCTGACTTTGGCCCGGATATGGCAACATTAATCAGCATTAATGTGATTAGTTAACATCCAATCCAATCAGCATTAATGTGATTAGTCAACATTAATCAGTAATTAATATGATTAGTTAACTTCCAATCAGGATTAATGTGATTAGTCAATATTAATCGGTATTTAATATGATTAGTTAACATCCAATCAACATTAATGTGATGAGTCAACATTAATCAGCATTTAATGTGATTAGTCAACATCCAATCAGTATTGATGTAATTAGTCGCCTATAAAAGGGGGTCATCTGACACCCCAAAAGGTATGATCTTCTCACCTTCCCCAATACACACACATACCTCTCATAACATGTGTTCTTACTCTCACGCCGGAGTCTAATCGTGGGGTCCGTCCCCACGGTAAGGCTAACGGTTTACCTTTACTTGTGCAAGAAGTCATCAAATTACTTTGTTTAGTGCAAGATCCAACCCGAAGATGGCTTGCCGACGCGACCCAACAAGCAATCTTGAACCATCTCATACCCGGTTACCAATTTTGTACTAACAAGTTGGCGCCATCCGTGGGACCCAATCAAAATTTACTTCGTGCTTTCTTAAAAAACAAGTCTGTAAAAAGAAAAAAAAGAAAATGGTTTGTTTTGGTATTGCTTAGGTCTCAGATCTCGATTGGGTTATCTCAACGCTTATGGTATATCTCAGTTGAAAAATAGGGATACAACAGCAAGTGCTTCAAATCCACTGTTGGCACATTATAATGCACAAGGTACATGCTCAAACCTTTATATATCTTTTACTGGCATATTATTTACAAGTCACTATGCCTAACTTGCAACAGAATTGGGTGTTGACCCAATCCTATGTATCCCTCTTTTCCTTAACATGCATGCGTACATGTATGCAATGTGTAGCATTTATAAATGTTTGCATGTTAATTCTTGGTTTGGTTAAATGTCGCTGCCGATAAATAGACCGACGTACATAAAACATATCGAGTTACCCTTAGTGTTTCAAATGCCATGAAAATTAAAATGTGTAAATCTTGTGGTTATATTACCATTCATATCTTCCTTGGCATAATAACAAACGTTTTCAAATATTCCGATGGGTAGCTAATGCTAATTTTCTACTTGATTTACAAGAGATAAAATTCCGCTGTTTGAGATCTACTCACCTTCAAATTTGACGTTTTACGTTTTCTTTACGTTAAACTACCAAGTTAAAAAGTACATTCCTTAAAAAAGAATGCATGCAATATTGCACATAGTACTACCAGACGATGCATATATATTAAACAAAATGTACAAGGTGAAATTGTTGTGCTATATTTTACATGCTGTCATGAACTAATTAAAAAAAGCATAAATTGCAAACGTGGATACAACTAGTATCTTTGCTAGAAATAAAATAACATATCAAGCTTTTTTTTTTGGTAAACAAATAACATATCAAGCTCGTATCACCCTATGAGCCAAAAAGTATCTAGCGCAAGAGCAAAGCTTAAGAGCGTACACATCTTAACGTATATAGCATTATAACATATACTCATTCAACTGGCATCATTATAAGTCCAGTCTTCTACTCACAAGGCTTCGGACAAGAACACATCATGTCGAAGACGAGCCTGCTTCCGCTGTCTTTTTTTTTTGAGCAAGTCTCCGGACATTTATCCTTACCTCTGTCACCTTTTACCGGTGCTAAAACTCAAAAATTACTTTTGCATACGAACTAAAGTACCTCATCGATTAACCTGGTCTAAACTTTGACCAAAGTTAATTTTAATTTTACGGATATGTAAAGTACATGCAAGTTTAATTCTTAATGACCAACACCGCGTGAACCGCGGAACCGTTGTCGCCTGTCGGCACGTGCAGTTTTATAAGCTCCGGACTCCAGCGTAACAAATCTCTGTCCCAGCTTGATCATTTTAAAATTGTCGATTTATTTCGTAATTACACATGTCCGTACCCATGTCGTTTTTATGGCTTATTGAAAAGGAAAGAAAAAGCAAAAAATAGTATGCCTATATACAATCAACATATGTGGGGATATACAATCCACGTATGCCTGCATGGTCTTTATCAAACCATTTGTTTTCATCCATATATGAACTTCTCATCATCTTTATAATCGTCTTCCATATCTAAAGTTGATGGTTTCACTGTCCACATTGTTATACTAGCAACTGATGATCATGAAATTCATTCAATCAGTTATTACTTCATTGATTCTACATTTGGGTCTTTTTTCAAATCTAGCTACCTCGTATCATAGTTTTCCCCAGTCTCATTAATGCAAAAAAGCTTAGGGAAAAGGGTTTGAACATCATACCCTCCAAGACCATTAACTATATGATTACTAAATCGGCTACCACACCGTTCACGGTCTGTCCTATTTGCGAAAACGAACTTGTCAATCAAGATGTAATCTATCGACGGCATCTTTCAGTTGGTATATCCTACAACTACCCCCTATACACAACTGATTATTCAACACCCAATCTTTGTAGACTTTCACTCAAAACCCTAGAAATGGCGAATTGTCAAAAAGCGGTTGGACTTGTTTCATTGGTGTTTCCAAAACTCTAAAGATAATCCATTTCTATAAGCTAAAAAGAAACCGTCGGGAGAGTGAAACAATACCTTCTAAAAAATTTGTGGCAGTGAGGTGAATATTATACTTAGAAGTTGGATTGAAAACAAAGGGTTCATACGCTTGAAAATTTTTAAACCGCAATTTAATCCCAAATACATCGAAAATCAAGTATAAGAAATTCAATATAACTATCATGATAGCTTGTCTTTCCGTCTTAAGAGATTAGTTTACTTTCCCTTAGGCGACGTGGTATCGTCGAGTTCGTCAATAACAGTTCATCCATTGGAAGGTTTAGTCAGCGTCGACTCAGATGATCATGATGATGAGATACCACGAAACGCACAAAAACAAGTACTAGACGAACTCGACGAACTAATGTCTAAGAGTAAAGTAAACCAACTCCAAGACGCGAAAGAAAAGCTAATCATGATAATCATATTTGAATTTCTTAACGATGATTACGATGTCTTTGGGGATAAATTGCGTAAAAAAATTCAAGCCTATGAACCCTTTGTTTCAATCCCACTTCTAACAATAATATTCACCTACACTCCTGGTAGTTTAGAAGGTATTGTTTCACTCTCCAATGGTTACCTTTTAGCTATAGACAATGGATATCTTCGAGAGTTTGGAAAACCCGATGAAACAAGTCCGCTTTTTGACAATTCAACATTTTCTAGGGTTTGGTGAAAGATACAAATATATGGGTCGTAAAAATAGTAGTGTATCAGGTCTAGTTGTAGGATATATCCAACTGAAAGACGTCATCGATACGATTATCATCGATCGCCATGTTCTGAATTTCGCCAATAGGGACAGACGTGAACGGTGGAAGCCGCATTTAGTAATCATCATAGTAATGGTCTTGGAGGGTAGAGGTTCAAACCTTTATCCCTAAGTTTTTCTACATTAATGAGACTAGAAACTATGATATCGAGGCTAGCTAGAGATGAAAAAGACCCAAAAGTAGAATCACGAAAGTAATAACTAACTAGATGAATTTCATGATTCATTAGTTTGCTAGTATGACCAATGTGGCCAATGAAACCATCAACTATACATATAGAGACGATTATGGAGACGATGAGAAGTTAATATGGATTGAAACAAGCGCATTGATAAAATTTTCTGTAAAAACAAACTTGGTGTACGTAACGAAGGAACAATCTTTCAACATGATGATACAATAGGTAACAAAGGAAAAGTCTTGCATTATGATGATATGCTCACGGACCGACAAGCTAAAGGAGAAGCTAAAGCAGATGATAAGGCCAATCAGCGAAAACAAGACGAGCTGAGAATCGTTGGCCCCTAAATGGCCGAGTTACTGAGCCATCTTGGTTCCCAGAACGAGTGGGGTTCGGGTAGCAGGACTGGGGGCGGGAGTGGCGAGAGCGGGAGTGGCGAGGGTGGGGTTGATGACGAGGGCGGGGATGATGACGAGTGTTTCCTTTTGTGGTGCATATATCCTATTGAAAGCGTAAAATATTGTCTTTTATCGCATGCACATTTATTATATATATAATAATATATATTATAAAATATATATTTAGTATATATTATATAAATACTATAATATATATAATATATATATTGATTCATAATTTTATTACTCTTAATTAAACACTTAACTACTATTATATGAAATAGTCTTTTCCTCCATATTTTGTTTTATTTGCGTTGTGGTACAGTGTAAATTATAATTAGTTTTGCTAATGGCACTTTACTAAACACACTTAAAGTGTAAAATAAATAAATAAAGAAGCGTAAAGATAATATTACCTTGATAATTGTTTTGAAGATATCAAATAGATGATGATATATTACAACTAGGGCTGTAAACGAACCGGACGAACACGAACGGAGCCTTGTTCATGTTCGTTCATTTAATTTTAACCGGACAAATAAACGGACACGAACGCTTAAACGGACGAATTTTCTTGTTCATGTTCGTTTATTAAGAAAATGAGTTGTTCATGTTCGTTTATGTTTGTTCATTAAGAAACTAAACGAACCTTAAACGAACATAAACGATCGAACATAAATGAACGTAGAAAAAAACATAAAATATTATCAAATTATGCATAATATTATGTTTTATAAGTGTTGTTTTATTTAAACTTACCAGATTTAAAAGTATACAATTAAAAGATATGATATACGAATATAAACATATAAATGAACATAAACGAACGTAAATAAACGCCTAATCGGACGTTCACGAACATAAATGAACGAACGTGACTTGTGTTCATGTTCGTTCATTTAACTAAACGAACATAAAATAATGTTCATGTTCGTTCATTTAATAAATAAACGAACATGAACGAACTTTTTACCGAACGGTTCATGAAATGTTCACTGAACGTTCAGTTCGTTTACAGCCCTATTTATAGATGATGATTGAAGACAATTAATTTTTTTATATGTTACAAGTTTTTTAATTTAAAAAATGAATTTTTTAGATGTTACTTTTATTTGTGTGTATGTAGCAAGCTATTGAAACTTCCTTTTATAGTAATGTTCTTGTTATTAAAATTTTAAAACTTCTTTATTTAGAAGGTCATCTTAAAGTCTTTATAGATTAATAGCATTGTATCCGTACGTTGCGGCGGCGGGTGCCATGTAACTAAAATTTTCGGCGAACAAATTTTTATGTTATACGTTTCTCGTGAAATAAGATTACGGATGGCAAAAATTTAAGGATACGCTAAAATTAAGTAATGCGAGACTTTTCACAAGTTTAGTAATTTTCTGAAAACGAAAGTGCATTTTATTGTGATCTATCGGTATTTTATTTAACTTTTACTATATATCGCTTTTGCTTTTGGATTTTTTCTTACTTTTTTTTTAGTTTTAGTTTGTATTGTTGAAAAGAATGATGTTTTATTAATATCATGGTTTTTACAAACCGAATCAGACATCAAACCGGGTTTTCAAACAATTATTGGTTCTCCATTCTATCTAGTTCAACTCGGTTCAACCGGTCAATAAAGACAAACCAGTTTTCGGTCGAACCGATCATTCCGGTTCGGTTTTCAAGACAAACACTGGTTATAAGATGTGAATTTCACTAAACATTATTTATATGTTAAAACAGTTATAAATATAAATATCATTACGTCGTAAGAATTTTATTCCCAACTTACCTCCCTCAACGTATGAGCATTAGATTTCTTGTTATTGATCGGTGCGTTTTATATACACCTCACTATGCGTTAATTGCTTAACTATACATTGTTATTATCCTTTATATAAGATACTTTGAGGTGTTTTGTGATTATGTAGGTTATGCGTAAAATGGAGTTAAAATGGCAACTTTGTGAGCTAACATCATTTACGAAGTGGCAAGACTTGAAGTAAACATCGAAAAGTGAAAGAATTAGACGTGTTGTAATGTTTTGGTCATAACTTATTCGGTTGAGCTCCGTTTTAAGTGATTCAAAAAGTCATAGAAAAAGAAAAGAGATATCTTTACTTTTATGTGATAACATACTCGAAATTCTGAAGTTAGCTAGTGTGAGTTAATCTCCTGAGAAAATCAGTTCGTGGCTAATTGGGTTTTAGCCCAAGTTATCTTATAACATACTTGGGCCATCATCATTAATTAATTGATAGTCCATTAATGGGTGTGGAATGGTTGAGTTGGACGAACAAGCACAAGAAAAAACCATGTTGGGCTTTTGTGGTTTTGACGTGGAGAAAAACCAAAGCAACATATATAACCATTCTCCAACCAATTGGGCTAGCTCAGTTGACCACTAAAGGTAACCATGAGGAGGTATTTTTGGTGAGGTCTCAAGTTCGAGTCTCACCATGGACCTTCAGGGGCAGAAATAAATAGATGCAGGAGTGGAGTTTATCCCCTAAGGCGAAAGTTCGAGGTTTGCATACTGCCCAATTGGATGTCATGTTAGCTCGAATCACTAACTACTAAGTTGCCGTTCAAAAAAAACATATATAACCATTCTCCATTTATTGAAAATACACAATTCGTTCTAGGGCTTAACCCCAGACGACACAAAAAGAGACGAAAGGCAGACACAGGGTCGGACACATCATCATGTTCGGCTAAACATCCTACGATCAAGACCGGAACTAGGGTTTGATTTTTTGTACTTTTAAAAATCTATTCGTTTGAACGATTTTAGAGTTGTGAACACTTTGATTTTGATTTAATCTAAATGCATATATTATGTCTTCCAACATTGTGTTATTAAATTAATTTGATAGTTAGTTGTAAGTAGGGGTGAAAAATTCTGACCCGACCTGAAACTGACACGAAAATTAACAGGTTCGGGTTGAGTTGTAATAGATTTCGGGTCGGGTTTGGGTCGACCCATCTAACCCGTTTATTAAACAGGTCAAGTTTGGGTTCGGAATAAATTAAGCGGGTCGACCCGTAAACCCGTTTAAGATTTTTTTATAAAATTAAAAATTATTTATATTTTATTATACGGGTTAAATGGGTTAAACGGTTGACTCACAAACCCGTTTAACCTCTGTAATGTGCCAACTTTTATATTTAAAACGAGTTAAATGGGTCAACCCGAAACCCGTTTAACCTATTAACATATTTAACCCGCCAACCCAAGTATATACGGCTTAAATGGGTCAAGTTTTGGTTATGTGTAAACAGGTTAAGGTTGACATAGATGACTCGATTATTTAAGTGGGTCAGGTCCGGGTTGGGTTTTTCTGACACGCCAACCTGTCAACCCGAACTCACCAACTCGAACCCGACCCGAATTGCCACCCCTAGTTGTAAGCATAGGCAGAGACAAATGAGGGGCACAAGGGGCAGTGCCCCCCTAGCGAAAATAATTGTAGTGTACATTTTTTTAAATATTTGAAATTTTTAGTGATCCCCCCCCACCACCCCAAGAACCTTTTGTAGTGTAGTTTTTAAAAAATAACAAAGTGTGCCCCCCTTGAGCCAAACTTTCTGGCACCGCCCCTGGTTGTAAGACGGTATAATATTGTGGTTGTCCCGTTTGTGCCGAATCGATCCATGTGACGTATGAGACGAGCGGTGTCGACACACATATTCCGTGCCCAGAATTAATTATTGGATTAGTACTAGTTTTTGTCTATGAAACTCGAGCAACCGCAATCTCTAGTAAAACGAATACATTAGCTATTTATTGTGATCAAACCTGAAACCAGAAGTGATTGTGTTTTAATCTATACGTTTACATTTTTAAGTTTCTCGCTTCGTAGTTTTAATTATTTCAGTTATTGTTAATTTTAAATAGTAATTATAATCTCTCCAATCAAAGATTTTATTGTTTTCCGTTTAATCAAATAGAGATTTAGTGTTAACCATAAGCTCTTCGTGGATACGATCTCTTGCTTACCTTATTCTAAAGTAGGTTAATTAAGGTTATTTTTGGTAGAGTCAACGACCTCGATCAGTTATTACATTTTCATATTTTTATTAACAAGTGTAACTTTACATGCTACCAAATACCCCTCCGAATGTTAATTTTTTATTCGCTTGATGGGCATTAAAAAAAGATATTTATATATATTTGGCTATTTTATTTCTTCAGCTATTTAATATCTTCCATAAATAAATTAACTACTCTTTATTACAAGTAGTATATATATCGTCAGCAATTTTATATCTTCAAAACAGTTACTAAAGTAATATTATCTTTACGTTTATTTATTTATTTATTTACACATTAAGATATGTTCAATTAGCCGCATTAGCAAAATTAAATCATAATTTACACTACCATAACACTGATATATGGAGTAAATGAATATCTCATATAAATAGTGTTTAAGTGTTTATTAAGAGTAATAAATTATGAATCAATATATAATAAATTCTGCATGCGATAAAAGACAATATTTTAACGCTCTCACTAGGGATAGATACACCACAAATGGAAACACTCGTCATCATCCCCGCCCTCGTCATCACCCCCACTCCCGCCCCCACTCCCGCTGCCCGAGCCCATGTCGTTCTGGGAACCAAGATGGCTCAGTAACTCAGCCATTCGGGGGCCAACGCTTCTCAGCCCGTCTTGTTTTCGCCGATTGGCCTTATCATCTGCTTTAGCTTCTGCTTTAGCTTGTTGGTCCGCGAGCATATCATCATATTGCAAGACTTTTCCTTTGTTACCTATTGTATCATCACACTGAAAGATTTTACGCACACCAAGATTGTTTTCACAGAAGTCTTTATTAACGCACTTGTTTTCAATCCGTATTTACTTCTCATCGTCTTTATAAATGTCTCCATATCTATAGTTGGTGGTTTTACTGGTCACATTGGTCATACTAGAAAACTGATGAATCATGAAATTCATCCAATCATTTATTACTTTTGTGATTCTACTTTTGGGTCTTTTTTCATCTCTAGCTAGCCTCGGTATCATAGTTTCCAGTCTCATTAATGCGGAAAAACTTAGGGATAAGGGTTTGAACCTCATAACCCTCCAAGATCATTACTATGATGATTACTAAATGCGGCTTCCACCGTTCAAGTCTGTCCCTATTCGCGAAAGTCGGAATATGACAATCGATAATAATCGTATTGATGGCGTCTTTCAGTTGGGTATATCCTACAACTACACCCGATACACTACTATTTTCGCGACCTATATCTTTGTAACTTTCACCAAACCCTAGAAAGTGTGAATTGTCAACAAGCGGACTTGTTTCATGGGGTTTCCAAAACTCTAAAAGATATCCATTGTCTATAGCTAAAAAGTAATCGTTGAGGAGTGAAACAATACCTTCTAAACTACCTGGAGTGGAGGTTAATATTAATCTTAGAAGTTGGATTGAAACAAAGGGTTCATACGCTTGAAAATTTTTACGTAATTTATTCACAAATACATCGTAATTATCGTTAAGAAATTCAAATATGACTATCATGATTAGCTTGTCTTCCGCGTCTTGGAGTTGGTTTAATTTGCCCTTAGGCATTGGTTCGTTGAATTCGTCGAGTTCATCTAGTACGAGTTCGTCCATTGGAAGGTTTAGCCAGCAGCGACTCAGATGATCATGATGATGAGATACCACGAAACGCACAACAAGTACTACACGAACTCGACGTACCAGTGACAAAGAGTAAATTAAACCAACTTCAAGACACGAAAGACAAGCTAATCATGATAATCATATTTGAATTTCTTAACGATGATTACGATGTCTTTGTGGATAAATTGCGTAAAAATTTCAAGCATATGAACCCTTTGTTTCAATCCCACTTCTAAGAATAATGCTCACCTTTACTCAAGGTAGTTTAGAAGGTATTGTTTCACTCTCCAACGGTTACCTTTTAGCTATAGACAATGGATATCTTCTAGAGTTTGGGAAACCTGATGAAACAAGTTCGCTTTTTGACAATTCAACATTTTCTAAGGTTTGGTGAAAGATACAAAGATATGGGTCGTGAAAATAGTAGTGTATCGGGTGTAGTTGTAAGATATACCCAACTGAAAGACGTCATCGATACGATTATCATCGATCGCCATGTTCCGACTTTTGCCAATAGGGACAGACATGAACAGTGGAAGCCTCATTTAGTAATCATCATAGTAACTGCCTTGGAGGGTAGAGGTTCAAACCTTTATCCCTAAGTTTTTCTAATGAGACCAAAAACTTTGATACCGAGGCTACCTAGAGATGAAAAAAGACCCCAAAGTAGAATCATAAAAGTAATAACTAACTGGATGAATTTCATGATTCATCAGTTTGCTAGTATGACCAATGTGCCCAGCGGAACCGTCAACTATACATATAGAGACGATTATAGAGACGATGAGAAGTTAATATGAATTGAAAACAAGTGCATTGATAAAAAAAAATTATGAAAAGAACCTTGGTGTACATAACGAAGGAACAATTTTTCAATATGATGATACAATAGGTAACAAAGAAAAAGTCTTGCATTATGATGATATGCTCGCGGACCAACAAGCTAAAGGAGAAGCTAAAGCAGAGGATAAGGCCAATCGGTGAAATCAAGACGAGCTGAGAAGCGTTGGCCCTGAATGGCCGAGTTAATGAGCCATCTTGGTTCCCAAAACGAGTGGGGCTCGGGCAGCGGAACTGGGGGCGGGAGTGACGAGGGTGGGGATGATGACGAGGGCTGGGATGATGACGAGTGTTTCCTTTTGTGGTGTATCTATCCTATTGAGAGCGTTAAAATATTGTCTTTTATCGCATGCACAATTTATTATTATTATTATTATTATTATTATTATTATTATTATTATTATATATATAACTTATATATGGGGCTAACTATGACTGGATTAATATGAAATAGTGACTCAAAGCCACCTCAACGATGACATGGACAATTTTTAGGCATTAATTTCGGATTTTTTGAAAAAATATTACCCTTGCCAAGGCTTGAACTTATGACCTATGGTTAAGATGTAATATGGTTTACCAACTCATCCATCATCCAATTTGTGTTTTCTAATAAAAAACAATAATGATATGTCTAATAACATACAAAGATATACTCCATAATTAGTTTACATATCATCCGAATCTATAGATACGTGATTCTTTCATACGCCTCTCAAATACATACCCTAATTTTTTTAGAAAAACCCTAATGATCATGTATCCGCTAAAAACATCTTCTTCTCAGTTTTATGTTTTGGTTTTGACTCTCAGTTGTAGATACCATGATACAATGCAATTATTTTAGTCATGATGTTTGTGATACCACTCTAATAATTCGTTTTTGTAACGTAATGATTAATATATTCCAGGTTGAATCAGCTTATACACTCATGGCTACAAAACCAAAAGTTATATATGTTCAGGACTTCAGGTACATACATACACTCATCAGAAGCTTGGTATTTTTAGTCATATGTTTCGTTTTGCATTAGTTATATAGTTACACTTTCTGATAATGCACATTCTGGCAAATATAATTCATGTTTTAATCGCATAGGATAATATTGTTATATATCACAGAGGCTTCTGATTTTCATTAATATGATTTGTTGGCCACGAACATTATACATATTGATTTACCCTAACTTCTGTTGTTTCTTAATATCTCTTAACAATTAAATATGGGATCAGTTTACATCATTATTCTTAACTATTGTTAAAAGTTAACAACTATCGACCCATGGTATGTTTTTTGTTCTTAACCATTCCGTTAGGATTCGTCTGATGTTTAATTAACGATTCTTGATTTTAACTGATATATATATATATGAAGCAACGTACGGAGGATATCTTCGATGGTGCTAAATATGATCAACATCATTCAAGGTATAATTGGGAGCAACGCTTTTGTTATTCAAAATCAATGGCCAAAACCCCAATGTGTGGAGATGATGATAGTTGTAATGGAGTTCAGCCACTTGAACTTGATTTATTATTTAAAACTGCTAAGGTATGGCATCGGTAACTTTGTGATTCTCCATAGAGAGATATGTTGATGTTCATATCAGTACATATCATATCATTTCACGACTTAATCATGTGCCAACCATTAAATTGTGAGCAGGTATTTCAATTATGTTGATGTTAAGAGATCAAACAATGGTATCTTTTTAACCTCTTAATATTTAAATTGAGTTCATTTTCAAGCTTAATCAATTAAACGCCTTTAATATGGTCTTTGTATGATGGTAGTCGCATTATAGTTTTATTTCTTGCACTAAAGTTTTCAACAACAAAAAATATTAATTACGGAGTAGGAATTATGGTCGATACTAATACGAATCATCAATTGTGGCAGCTAGGGTTGTCACGCTTATTGAGCACTCTTAAAATACTATTTGAGACAAGACGCAAATCTAGGGTAACTGATGCATGTATCTGTCCGCTTGTTGAATGCAATAACAAACACCGAGTTGCCAAGCCTGCTCACTACATTTGGCGCGATGAAACGCTTGATATGATCAGCAAGTGAAATGGAGTTTCAAAAGGATCTAGACAACGCACCCGACGATGCGTTGTTCATGATCTTAATTGCTTCTTCTTCTCTTTAATCTTACTCTGCTATTTGTCCACTGGCTAAATATATAAACAACTACTATAGTTTGTACTTATTAACAAGATTAACTGAAATCACATTTTGGCTTATCTAACAGGTATAGCAGATGACGAGTTTAAGGCATCTATGATCAAGCGCCATCGACAAGATGAATGCCTATGGATTGATGGTACTTAACTACAATATGTTCTTTATAACCTTACAATGTTTTTTATGAGTTTAAGTTTACAGTTATTAATCGATCTTTCTTTTCAAAAATTTCAAATCGTGTTTTCATCATCAGCCACTATTTATGGCTGGTTAAAGGAGGTACCGTGCACGGAAGAGATTTCTGCCGCCAACACATATGGATGAACCAAGGTATGAACTGGTCAACATTGTATTCGTTTGGCCAACTTAAAGTATGGATATTGGTCTAATAATATAAATCAATCCCTATAGCTAATGATCGAGGAGATATGTCGGGACACATATACTTCTTATTCTAAATGGAAAATTATGTTGTTGTGATACTTCAACCCCTGTTGGTGCAAACCCAAGTTGTTTCATTGGCGAGGATGACCAAGGTAGTGAGATCCGACCAAGTCATGGTAAGAACTGGTCAATGTTAGCAATAACAGGCCTATTTTTAAACAAGTTTAGGTTTTTATTTTATATCTTTAAATGGTTTTGAGCTCCTCTCATATTTGTTATATCTTTGAATTTCTGTAACATCTTTGTATTTTTTTTGGTTTATGTTATCTTAACATTATTTTATTTTATAAATTTGCAGAAAACATTGTGGAGAGAATCTCCTTGGAGATTTTGAGTTTGAACTTCAAGTTCTGTATCTACTATACCGAAATGCTTCTTAAGAAGTTAATGGTGTTTGGTTCTACAATACACGTGAGTGTGAATTGACATCTGATCCTCATTATCCACAGGTGGGACTTTTAATCTTCTTTAAAGTTTGTTTTCCTATACCGTTTGAGATAGATTTAGAATTACGTTAAATACCTGATGTAATGCAAGGCCTTAAACATATGTCATCTACGACTCTTGGTCAAGCAAGATATTTTATACTTGAACATCTACTTCGCACTCTATCAATGACGGATGCACATCTCAAAGTTGTTTAGAAGCAACCATTGAAATGGATCTTGATGAACTTCATAAGACAGAAACCAACTACTTGGATGTATATCTTGACAAGTTAACACTGAAAAATGAAGAGGATATAATGGACTTTTCGCCTATTCATTGTACGAATGATAGTTTATATTTATTCTGTATATGCGTTTTTTACTGTGAGTTTAACGATATTGATGAACATTATATCTATGCAACATATTTATTAGGTAACTACTTTACCCGTAAGGGGGGTGTTATACGAAACATATTTCTAAAATAAAGTGTTTGGTAAAAAACTAATTATAATCATGGTTTTTTATTAGGTGTATAAAAACATAGATGGCGACTAAGATTCTGTGGACGAACTCGATGTAGCCTTGTCTGAATTGAAATCTGATCCTCATTATCCACAGGTGGGACTTTTAACCTTCGTTAAAGTTGTTTTCCTATACCGTTTGAGATAGATTTAGAATTACGTTAAGTATCTGATGTAATGCAGGGCCCTAAACATATGTCATCTGCGACTCTTGGTCAAGCAAGATATTTTATACTTGAACATCTACTTCGCACTCTACCAATGAGGGATGCACATCTCAAATCTGTTTTAGAATCAACCATTCAAATGGATCTTGATGAACTTCATAAGACAAAAACCAACTACTTGGATGTATATCTTGACAAGTTTAGATCAGGATACACAAATCAAAGATTTGACAACAATTGCTATTGAGGAATTAGGAAAAGGCAACTTGCTGTTTTATACATGTATCATCCATAGAAACAAGTGCGGATGTTTCTTTCTAAGGCTGTTACACAAAGAAACTCAAACGCGCTTCTGATTTGCTACCCTCAATAAAAAAGAAAATTGCTCATCATTTAAGCAAGTCTGCAAGTGTGACGTGTATTTGCAATAGAATCAGAATGATTAATAACTTAGAGGTGGCAACGTTGACCCGTTAACTTATAAACGGTTTATGGGCTATATGGGTCGAATGGGTTGCAAGTCGCCGTTTAGTCTACAGTAGATTTAACTTTCATCAGATACGTGGAATATACTAGGAGGCTATTAGTCAAATATGCAATCCACAGATTTAACTTTCATCAGATACGTGGAATATATTGTTTATATAAAAACATACTACAAAATTGTATATCTCCCCAAAAGCAATCCCAGATAAAAAGTAACATTATTCATAATTTGTTATACAGGAAGTGCAAAAGTACATTCGCAAGCGGTAAGGGGAGGGTGGGATATGAAAATACCATACCAAATTTTGTTCCTGATGCCAATCCAAATGTAGCAATCGTGGTGAAGAAGTCAAGAAAGATTAAATCTAAATTATTATTATGGCATGACTATTATACATTTAAAGAAGTTGGGAAATTTGTTATAGTATTTGATAACATAACTAACAAGAATCCGAATCCTCTGTCGGATCCCTATTCGTTCAATCTTTTGTTTGCTACCTCAATTGGTCCGTCTGGCATGAGCCCCAGGTTAGTGATGTTTCTTATTATCTTTTGTTGTATGTGCACGCTGGGTAACCAGTAAAAAACGTGTGAGTGTTTGATTCGTCCAAATCAATACATACATATATATATATATATATACATATATATATACATATATATATATATATAAATATATACATATATAAACATAAAATACTAATCATAAAGAAATAATCAATAATAGTATAATATAGTATTCTCCGTCTGTTAGGAAATTTCACTTTATCCAAAGTGATATCTTCAAATAACGTCCGGGTCGATCCCCAATGAGAAGTGATGGTGAAAACTACGCTAAATGTTGTAAATCGAGCTGAATAACATAAAAAATTATGATTTTGTTTCTAAATCTACTAAAATGGAAACATATAAAAGGGAAACTAAACTTTTGGTTATAAAACTATTTTTATTTTATACAAAATTAAACTAATATTAATTCTAAGTTTTAAACAACAAGATTATACTAACAATAAGCTAAAGATAATGACACTATGCTTGCTAAGTGACGAGTGAAAAGTTCATCAAGTGTGAATTTAAGTTATTATCGAATTATAATCTTTAGAAAAGATAATTTTCTCACAACGTTGGTTTAATTTGAAAACAATCTAAGGAAAATATTACTTTTGATCATTCTCTGTATTTATAAAAGAAAATAAAATGGAAATAAAAATATTTTTGGATTTTTGTTTTTAAGATAAAAGAAAAATATTTTTGGGTTTTTATATTTTTAATAAGTAAGAAAATAAACTTTCCGAAGAAGGATCTTCAAGGCTCGATCACGAACAATCCCGTAGAAATCGCTACACCTCTCTCCGGCAACGACGTCAAAAATTGATTCGTCCAAATCAATACATATATATATTTATATAATATAAATACGTAATAATAAGGAAGATAATCAATAATAGTATAGTATAGTATTCTCCGTCTGGTTAAGAAATTCACTTTTATCCAAAGTGATATCTCAAACAACCTTCTGGGTCGTTTCCCCAACGAGAAGTGAATGGAAATCTACGTTCAAGTTGTAAATCGAGCTTGAATATCATAAAAAATTTTGGTTTTGTTTTTCTAAATCTACTAAAAGGGAAAGCATATAAAAGGGAAACTAAACTTTTGGTTTTAAACTATTTTTATACTAAAAATTAAACTAATATTAATTCTAAGATTTAAAACTACAAGATTATACTAAAATTAAGCTAAAAGATATAAATGACAACTATGCTTGCTAAGTGACGTGAAAAGTTCATCAAGTGTGAATTTAGGTTTATTAACGAATTATAATCTTTAGAAAAGATAATTTTCTCACAACGTTGGTTTATTTTGAAAACAATCTAAAGAAAATAATTACTAGATGTGTAATTTGATTATTCTCCGGATTTTGCCCTTTAAACAATCAATTTACAAATCTAAATAATTCGGAAAATTATTAATTTCTAAACCTTTTATAAGTCCACACTTAATTCCCAATTCACTAATCACTTAACAAGCGCTAATAAATCTACTCACTACTCATATCGAAATTCAACATAACAAACATAACATTAAACGACAAAAATAAATATTTAATAATCATGGCAAAATATTCAAATAGACAAACATATTATAAAACGATAAAAAAAACTACACTAATTAATTGAAAAGGGATAGAAAATTAAACCGAATTGGGGACCCGCAATTAAATGAATAACACCCGGTTTATTTAGCTAAAACAACTAATCAAAGTCGGTCTAGCTAAATAAACCCTTAAGCTCCACGCCTCATGAGTAGACCGGTACCAAAAGCACAAAACACAAGCAAATTGTTAAACAGCTAAAATACAATACACAATTTTAATTTGCAAATCTGTTCTTACTTGACCAAGAAAAGAAAAGAAAATGAGAATAAGCTTATAGAATAAGCTACTTGAAAAGAAAAGAAAATGAGAGATTAAGCACCATATAAGCAAAACGAAAATTTCAATCAACTTCAAACCAAATTTATTACAACATATTAAAAAGCTTGTGAAATAAGCAAATTACATTCAGCAGAAAAAGTAAAAATAAGCAGTTACAAAAAAAGAAATAAGCTACAATAAACTAATCTAAACTAAAAATAGAAAAAAAACTCCTTCAAAGAGGGGGAGCGGGTTAAACATTTATATGGGGAGAAGGGTTAAATGTGAAAATTTGAACCAATCATTTTGCAATCCATTAACCAATCATTTGCTTCTTTTCGGTGTCACACGGATCGGTGTTTTCGCATAAATGATCCAGCCATTATCTTGCCTCCACGTGCCCATTTTTTGTTGCTTAGACCAAACGCAACCTTTTATAATCGTTGGATCATTTCATTGTGAATTGCAGTTAGAATCTGAAAGTTATAACAAACTTCTCAACACGTGTTGCTTGTGGATTCGCCCCTTTCATTTTAGTGGAAGCTCACGTGAGCTTTTGGGAATTAATTTCCAAACACGTGATTCCCTTTTCTTGCTACTCCTTAATTTGCACAGCTACTCTCAATGAAGTTTATATATTTTTGGCTCGTCACGTGTCCATTTGTTACTCGTCCCCTCCTTTGCATAGTGCGGTGGCATGTGATATGTTTTGATTTAATTAGCCAAGCACGTGATCTTCCTTTTCAATATTAATACATCTCATTTGTTCATTATGTAAAAATGGACCATTTAAATGGGCTGGGCAAAAGGAATGGACTAAAGACAATATGGGCTGGCCCAATAAGATCCGAAAACACCCTTAGACTTGTTTTCTCGCGCTCCTTCCAATCCTATGCTCGGTTTTGTCTGATATTGTCTTTATTTTTGTCCGTTTCTTGATATCCGTACCTGTACATACAAAAACACAAAAACAAGTATATATTTGCAATTTTTATTATGTTTTTGGTTATTTGGGCTCGTTTTTCATGGTAAAAGATATGTATAAAATAGCGAATACCAAATTCCCCCATACTAAAGTATTGCCGTGTCCTCACGCAATGTAATAAATACGCGCTTAAAACTAAAAATTCCAATCTCCCCAAACTAATCACTTTGAAAAGTAGCAAAGTGCTCATCTAAAGAAATTAAGAAATCAATAGTTAAGAAATGCCCCGTTTTCCCATTTTCAATATTTCATATTTTTTTATACTTTTTCATTACTTTCCATACTCAACACTTCATAACATTATTTTTATCTCTTTTTCTTCTCTTTTTTCTCGATATTACTTAGGATCATAGAACAAGCAAAATAAATTCATCGTCCCCAACTTTCACTTTTCCATACTAAGCTTAAAAACAAGATCATTGTCAATTACAAGTCATGACACTAACACTACTCATAAATACTAATTGTGTACTTACTTTTCCTCCCGCAAATCCTACTTTTGTATCTCAATATTTTACTTAAGTCATATACCCGAAGGCTCTTTAAGACTTTTATTTCGATACTTATTAATTCCAAAAATAAAGCGTAACGGTTAAAAACGCAATAATTAGCTCCTAGCCCTTTTCAAAAGATCAAATGTCATCAAGATTAAAGTCCACATCGAGGCAACCAAAATTTGGCTTTTATTAGGTTACTTAAGCAAAGCACCATTCATGTCATATACCCTAAGGCTCTTTAAGACATATACCCTTAGGCTCTTTAAGGTGCAAACAACTAAGCAACATTTTTTTCAATCACTAATTTTATAAGTACCATATACCCTAAGGCTTTTTAATTTCATGATTAGTATTACTTTCGCCATATACCCTAAGGCTCTTTAAGGCAAAAAGTAATAAAAATGATTAACTCTACTCATACCATATACCCTTAGGCTCTTTAAGTTATAAGTAAAGTAATAAACATGTAATGCATATAATAAGCCAAAAGTCGAATATCTGACTCAAATCAAAGGGAAGTTACTAAAAATTAAGTTGAACCGGACAACCTTATTTATTAAACATTTATGCATATAAGTAAGACAAGCTAATGGGAGAAAAAGCCACAATTAATACTTATGAGCTTGAAGAATAACCAATCTATTCTATGTTTTAAGGTCATGACTTATAAATAACACTCTCATTTCTCGTTCTTCGAATTAAAATCTCTAGAAAGAACGACTGCGAACGCTTAGCCAATAAATTCCAACTCGGCTTATTTAAAATTCTCATGAGATTAGCACAAGTCTTCTTTTACGTTAATAACAAATCAAGTCTAGCATGTTTAAAATCTAATTGAGACTAGCACAAACTATCATCGTTAAATGTTAAGGAAAAAGCTAAGGTTTAAAACCGATCGAGTCAAAATTTAGTTCTCGTTCTCATCTTTATTTATGCCAAAACACTTATTACATTATTTTTTTTACAACATTTTTCACTTTTTTTATTATTCATAAAAATTTAAAATTTTTGCTATTTTTCATATAAATCACATATTTTTGGTGGAAAAACGGGTTACGTGAGAACAACGGCTGCAGGCAAAATCAAATCGATAGATTCCCCCCATACTAATACTACACATTGTCCTCAATGTGATATTAATACCCCCATACTAATTTCAAGGCATAATTCAAGTATTAAGGGTTAATCGATAAGATTAGGATATGGGATTCCCTAAATGAAGCTGAGGATATGAAGCTCGAATAAATGGACAAAACCATGAGCACGAGAGTCTCCAAAATCCGGGTATCCTAGACATAAAATCACAAAACACAAAACACGAGAAAGGAAAGAGGCGAGCCCTCTCACATTAATGTTAGAAAAATAGATAAGAAGATAGAAACGCTTGTTTTTGTTAACCGAGTCACGAGCTTGACTCGACCCCGAATTAAGTTGTTCCTGGGGAAGCAAATGGAAAAGAAAATCTCAATCGGGCTTTCATTAATGTTTAGATAAACATTAAAGCACATGAAAGTTCCATCTCGATGAGATGCCACCAGCTCTAAGTGGAGATGCCGGGGTCAAAGATAGTAATCTTCACTCCCGGTGGGAGCAAGTTAAAAGAGAAACTTTGGGTAGGGTAAGAGGGGGGGGGGGGGGGTAATGGGAGAAAAGGTCGGATAACAAATGTGAAGGTAAATCGTATCTTTTACATTTGAGGAAAAATCAATCTCAACTTCCCCTTTGGTATCATTAAGCTATTAATTATCAATCACTGGTGGTCGGGCTCAAAATGTAAGCAATATCTCAAACATCCGGTGGTTCCGGAGGAGGAAGAGGAAATGACGGGATTCAAATGAATTGATTCACCATCGGGGAAGCTCCAAAGAGGGTCAGTTGAATTATCCAATGCTATCAACCCGTGATCGGGCTCATTAAAAAAAAAAAGGAATCATACTCGGGAAGAGAGTAATTAGATGAGTAGTGGTATGCACTTTCTCGTCTCTCCGTTAGATTGCTTAAAAGGTCTCGAATTAGGGTAAAGAATTTCCAAATAAGAAGAGATCGTATCGGACTCCTCTAAGAACGAATCAACTATCCGCGAGGTTAGGAAATGGAGAGGAGATCGAGCCCGATCCGGAGTAGAGTTAACTTTCAAAGATTCGATATTAGAAATAAGACGATGGACGTTTAATAATTTCTCACGAAGAATAACGTCTTGGATTTGAAAAATATCTTCTAAATCAAACTCTTTCTCTTCTTGTTCGACATCATTCACCTCCTCGAAGCTATCGTACTCGATATAGGAAGGTGATGCATCAACGTACTCGATGTTCTCAAAAGAATCGTCATCACTTGAAGTATCATCATTTGGATCAAAATCGGCTTCAACAATTCCCGGTGGAATTGGAGCAATATGAGCAAGTTCACCGGCGAACTCCTCGAGAATAGGGTCGATCTTAGAAGAATGAACAATCGAAGTATCACGGTTAATCAAAGATTCCACAAGATCGAACTCAACATTAATACGATTATTATCATAATTTGGCACATCACTCGTATCGTCGGACATACTGTAACACCCCTAAAATGGGTCGCAGCGGAATAATGGTCCGGGGCGTGTTACTTCAAGATCAACAGCACAAGATATATATAAGAACGACATAAAAGTCGTTTAAATTGATACATTGGATTTAAATAAAAGACATATTACAAAAGCTTATAGCTTTACTTGTTCTTTGTTTAATATTACAAAAGATAACATAGATTTCCCAAAACATGATGCACATAAATCTTTAACAGTGCAATCCAAAACATAATCTAATGTCTGGCACCTCTTTCCTAAAAAACCACTTAAAACAATTAAAACCACTTCACCAAAAAATTTTTATCAAAAAACTTAAACTTACAAAACTAATCATTACTAATACTATCACTATCATACCCCACATCCCACCCCCCACTCATCATAATCCACCTACATCCCATCCTACCCAACAAATCACAAAACTCTAAAAAAATTACCTCATAATACTCCCCACACCTAATCCATTAACCCCCCCCCAACTAATTATACTACCACCCCTTTTCTTAACCAACACTCAACAAACACCAATTACCACCATCCACCCCACCAACATCCAATACTAAACATACCATTTAACTTCTTTAAATACAACTTCCCCACCACCCCCCACACCCCCAAACCAAACCCCCCCAAAAACACCCACAAACCACCCTCAACCCCAAAAAACATCCAAAAAACACAACACCACACCCCCACCACCCAACCACACCCCCCCCCCCCCAACCACACACACCACCAACCCCCCCCCCCCCCCCCACACCCACCCCAACCAAACCCCCAAACCAACAACACAACCAAACCACCACTAACCCACCCCCCAACCCCAACCACCCACAACCAACAACCCCCCCCACCCCCCACTCCCCCCCCCCCCCCCAACACAAACAAACACCACCCAACCCACCCCCCCCCACCCCACACTCTCACACTCACACACACCACCAAACTCAAAACCCCTCACCCCACCACACAACACAGAAAAACTCACCCAAAACCCTCACTCAACACTCCACCCCCCCCACCCCACCCTCCACCCCCCCCCTCCCCACCCCCCACCCAAACTAAACCCCCACCACCCCACCCACCCCTCCACCCCCCCCCAACCCCCCACACCCACCAAACCCCCCACATCTCTCTCACTCACACCACCCCCACCCCTCCCCACCAGATATAACACTCCTCTCATCACCCCCCCCCCCCCCCACACCACCCAAACCTAAACAAACCACAACTCTCAATCCTCACTGCCACAATGTAGACGACAAATCTAAATATACAAACACACAACCTTCACCTATCACTCATGACTCAAAAACTACAATACCATACCACACCAAACCCACACCCAAACACCCATATAACCCCCCCCCACCCCCCAACACACCCACTCCATGTCCCACAACTATCACACACCTGAACACCACCTCAAAATAACAACCCCTCTACACACACAAAACTGTGAAACACTCTCCTCTGTCACACATACAGACAACCAAACACACCAAAAACAAAATAAAAAAAAAAAAACATCAACAGAAAACCATATAACTAAACACTTCTCCTTCTCTCAACTGAAACACAGATCTCATACAACCAACCACACCGACCCCAGCATGTAGATACACAACAGTAACTAATACTCAGAACTAAGTCAACTCTAAACTAATGTGTGTAGTCCCTCTAATACCTATTTCCTATATACTAACGACTACCAACCTAACCCACCAGACCAAACAGCACACGCAAAATACCTCACTATCATACTAACTTTCTCATCTACTTACGCAATCTCATCATAAGACCTCAGAACTATACTAACCTCCCTCTAATAGTAAACCTAGACAGATATAGATACATATTATAAATAACATATAGATAGTCATAACCATAATGATAGAGAAAAGAAACAATATATAAGAGAAAGAATGAGAGAGACATAAGATAATAATTAACACAGATACCCTATCTCCAATCACCTCTACATCACATATTCACTCAACACTATCAATCATCTCCTCATAGTAACATCTGTGTGTGTGTCAAGCAACAACGCCAACCTACATTCCACCTATACATGTGACCTATCAATATATTATCTACACTGTGACCACAGTAGAACACTACACTCGCTCACACCATAAAACCAACAAACAAAACTACTAAACCACACTCCTACACCACAAAACCCCACATTCTCACCTTAATCATACACGACATACGCCGTAATGTAACACCTCTCATAATATTCTCCACCCTTCTCAACTCCCCCCCACCCCCCCCCATCCCCAACACTCATACGTTGAGACCTATACTCCCATTCTCCCACCCTCTGAAATCTCGTGATATTAGCTACTAACTCCATATATTGTAATACCTTTAATAATATATATATATTAACCTCAAAACATATAATGCCCTTGTATATACTATTACTCCTAAGATCGAGATAGATCTATACTAACCTCCTCTATGTGTCGCTTGTTATGACACAGTGCTATCTCGATCCGAGTCAATTCCTATTAGAGGCCCATGAGTATCAATCATTTTACTCTCGCCATACATTAGTTGATATAGAATGACCTACGCCGCGCTCTAAGAGTGTATATCCAACCAATGTGTGTTAAAAAGTCTAATGTATACCTCATGTAAACCATCCCACCTTTTTTATTGTCTCTCCATTATTTTTATAAATTTACGTCCTCCTCATAATTGATATCACATTTTATATTCTTCTTATCTACCTCTAATTTATTCTTTATTCTATTTTTAATTCTTTTCTAACCCTTTTCTGTATATCTCTATTAACCAAATTTCAATCTGTATAAACCCTATATTATTGTTGAATTACTCATTCTATTCAATACTCTTGTTAAAACCTTTATACTGACGATACACACTCACTGTCATCAATACTGTGTTCTTCCTGACGTTGTGTCATCATCCTTACTACTCATATCAACGCTCACACATACATGTACACTCTTGATGTGTCACAATCACCCGTACACGTGCTCTAGTGTTCTATCTCGCTCTCTACACCACATAGGTCATCATATATAGCAGTTCTTCGTTCTACTCTTTCTGTCATGTGAAGTATGTAGTAGTACTATTCTCTGTGTATGTCCTCGTCCTCTCTATATCTTTCTTTACATTATTATCGAATTATACATACTTTTAATACCCCCCCCCCCCCCCCCCCTATCTTTCATCCCTCCTCCCCACTCCCTACCCTCTCCCCACGCTCTCCTATGTGTGTGTGTGTGTCCACCGCACTCATCCTCTCACCCCCACCACCGCGTTGTGCGAGTTGCGCAGTTATGTTAGATATACGCTTTTCCTCTCCGCGCGAGAGCTCATGCCTACATCAATAGAATCTCGCCACTCGCAGGATACTTGCCTAGTGGTAGTGAAAATTATCTCAGAAGTCTCAGAGCTAGAGCCCTACTCAGGTGAGGCTCTTCCTCAGAGATCTACGCATGTTGTCTTGATAGCAAGGCGTGGTAGAATATGAGGGTCGCAGAGAGCTGGACTTTACTTAGTCTGTTAGAGAGATGTGTTTCATGGGTTGATGATTCTCTTCATTGCTCTACTTGAGAGTATCTTTTAGCTCACAGTGATCATGATCTGACTATAGAGGTGCCTATCTGTGAGTATATATTGTCTTAGCCACGATAGAGCGTCTTCAGCCAGATGTTGATTGTTGTCTGATTATTGTATGCGGTCCTGTGTTGTGATCAGCATTCATATTTGCACTCATAGACTACTCGTTGTAGTTCTTGCGTCTTCTGGCGTAGCTTGTGCTTTACGGTTATTAGTCTGAAGTTAGCTAAGTGCTGATGTGAACTCGCGTTTGTATTTAAAGACTCACTTCTATCGTACTTATTGCCCAAAGTATATACTGGTGAAGCGATGAAGTTATTAGCGTTTAGCCCAATAAAATTATGAAATCGAAAGTGGATACAATTGATGGAATTAGTGATATTGTCGAGTTGTTATCAATTTCTCACATAACTAGGTAGCTGATGTATATAAACACTTGCTTCTGACGTCATGTTAGACTAGTCGATCTTCTGTTAATTGTTATTGAATTGCTCGCTAGTTGTATGTAACATTGGGATATAGGTGTAAGAATTCCATTGAATGTTTGTAGCTTAGTACGTGAGTTTAGACGTAACGATATTCCAGTTATATGTTAAGAAGAGACTTTAACTATTCTGAGCTGGTACAGAAGAAGACAAATAAAGAGAAATCTATCTAAATGGGATGACTAGTGAACTATCTCACAGAGCGTGTTTATGTACAGATCGCTCCTAAAAAAGTCGCGACACGAGACGCGTATCCTTAGGCCTGGCATCCACCAGCTTAGAATAGCAGCACACACTAGTCCTCTAAGGGCTGCGAGACGCCACAGTAGCATACCGTAGTGACGTTTCGAGGCACATCCGGATTCTTTGAGAACAGAGAGTGGTGTTATTACTGTTCTTCAGTCAGAATTAGGGCTGAATGCATTACCGCGGGGTTCCTATCCGATCGTCCTAAGAATATTCATGAGCACGCACGATAGAGCTCGCGGCAATAACCGTGTAGGGCTTCTACGGAGAACCGTGATGATTGGTACTATGGAGGATATAGCTGCCAGATTGTGGATTGGGCGCTCTTGTCCTCCGGCGGTGGTAAAGGGACGGTGGGCGATGCATATTTTTTTGATCTTTGTCTGGGCAAAGCTTTATCCCTCTTCCCGCCTACTGCTAGCTGAAGGTTTAACATATTCAGTTCGTGGGTAATGGGTTAGTTGGAATAAGATTATAATGGATGGGTTGCTTGTGGCTTGGCAAAGCTTAGTATGTTTAGTGTATCTTTGCTATTTTGTGTTTTGTTTCCGTAGAGGTCCTGTACTATGCACCGGGATTTGAGATTTTTTTTCTCTTAGGTAAGATTTCTTCTTTATTTTTCAGTGGATTCGAGCTCAGCACCTTCTACGTTGAGCCCTAGAATTGTTCTACGTCGGATCTGAGGGGGATGGGATGAGGCGGTGTTGAAGTACTGCATGCTTGTTCTACAGTGGCAGAAGGAACTGCACCTTGTTGGGGAGGGATGTCATAATTATTGCACATGTATTACAGTTTTAGTTGTAGGCATATAGAGAAAAAAGAGAGGAAGAATAGATAATAGAGTAAGATTGAGTTTATATCTAAAGTTAGAGTGTGTTGACGGTTGTGTGGTGTGGTTAGTTTGGTGTGTGAGTTGTAGTTGTCTGTTTGTAGGGGTCCTAAGCTAAAGTTGGGTTTTTGGGGTTTGGGGGGGGGCAGCGTGGGGTTGTGGTTGTTCGATGGTGGGGGGGGGGGGGTGGGGGGGTGGGGGACGAAGGGTGGCGTGGGAGGGAGTGTGATGACTCAGGTTTTGTTGGCGAAGTCGGTAGTAACTAACGGGCAAGGGGGGGTCGCTCTGGGGGTCTGGCTGGGTTTAGGTGTTCCGGATTTAATTGTATTGTGATAGGTGGGGGGTTTTGGGCGGTTTTTTGTGTGGGTGTAACACCGTGGTGGGTTCAGGGATTCTGTGTGGGAGTGGGCGGGGTATGTAGGGGGGGGGTGGTTGTGGGGGATGGATGGAGGGTCGGGGGGTGCGTTGGGGGGGGGGGCCGGGAGGTGGGGAGTTGTGGGGTTGGTTGTGGTGGGGTGTGGGTGTAGTTTTGCTCTTTTATACTGGTGAAGGGAGCGTATATGTAGGGTGTGTGGGTTAGTTTGGAGGGGGGGGGGTTGCGGTTTTGTTTTCTTGAGTTTTTGGTGGTCAACGGATGAAGTTATGATCAAGTTGTTTTCACCTTCACAGGGTATGTTTGAATATGCTGATAATGGACTGTGGTGATGGCGACTTAATAATAGAAAGTTATGTCTGGGATGCGTGTTTGGGGGGTTTATCCAATACTAAACTGTCATCGTGACCGGTGGAGAGTTTTTGAGCAACCGCCTATAAAATTATTGTATTTTGTCCGAGGAATGATTTAAGTGTATTTTGGATTTCAAATGAAGAGGATGTGTGATGGACAGGTAGGGGGTATGTTTGTGAGGTGGAGGTTGTAAACAGAGATTATTCATTGGGGTGGAAAGATATTATGCTGATGCCGTAGGGCTATTTCGCTATGAGATAATCTGGGACCGAAACTAGATTAAGGATTTTTTCAGTAGAGATTGATGGGGAAGGAAAGATAGTAACGGCATTGGAGATGGATGTGTAAAGATGGAGATAATTGGGAATTGGTTTGAAAGTATGAATGGTATTTGCTGTAGTCTTGGTGAGTGTTGGTGTGGTAGCGAGTTTTTGGTGGTTCTTTGTTAGACGAAAGATCTATATAGAGACGGGGCTGCGATTTTAAGAGTGCTGCTATATAAAGGTTTCATTAGGGGGTCTTTCTGTGGAAGATAGAACGTATTCCGTTGGACCTATGATATTCGATTTCTAATTAGTTTTGAGAGATTAGCTTTATTCAGTTGTTTTCAGTTATGATGTAAAAGAATTTATTATGTATATTTATGGTTAGAAGAAAGTACTGTTCGGACGGAGTAGTTATGATAGTGGTGTAGAAGATTTAAGGACATTTATTTATTATGCTTTGGAATTGTTGGGCTAGAAGGAGAAAATGATTCATTGTAGTTGATGTGTATGTGTGAGATATGTGTGAATCCCCTAAAAGTTAGTATAGGAGTAAATTGTGTGTTATAAATTAATAAAAGGGCAACCGATTTCCTGTCGTTCGCAACGGGTCTGGGCTCGGTGAGAACCAACGCTTTCCGATAGGAAGGAATCGGTCTTCATTGCCTGTCCTCTTATGTATTCACTCCTCCCCCCCCCAGGGGGACAGGTTGGTTTCTTCTCGATAAGTTGACTTTAAGGAGTCATTTAGCCTTTCTCGATAGGTGCTATGGGCATGTTCAGATCAGCGTATCTAGTACCTAATCTATGACCCAAATAAAATTATTGAAACTCAGGACTTATGTTTCTTCATTGGTACTGAGTGATGTTCCAGAGCCTGAACTGATCTGGGGTGTGGTATATTTAATTTTACTCAAGTGTATGTTTTGTATTTGGATCTTGACAGTTCCCGAAAACCCATGCAAGTTGAGGTCGGTCTAGTTGCTTGATATGTTACTTCCCTATTTGGATGTTTTGACTTCAGTACGGCTCAACGACATGCCCTTCTCAGGTGGCTGGGAAGCTGGAGAGTTGGAGTTTGTATTTTTACTCTTGTCCGAGTACGGTGGGTGCGTAGGAATTAGTGTTGAATTTTGTGGGGAAGGTGTTTGGTTATTGTGGCGTATTGGGTATAGTGAGGTATGGGGGTGCTGTATGGGTCTTAAAGGGGGATATAGGTGGGTGTTCTGCGGGTTTGCGTTGCTATTAGATTATCCTGGACTGGAAATGACTGCGGCTGATTTTTATAGAACAAGAGGAAAGAGTGTGGTTGGAGGTGATGTTGTTGTGTCGTCCGCGTTATTAACTCTATGAATTTTGATAGATAAACAAGAGACTAAAGTGATTACATTTAGATTACGTCTGTGGGAACACAAAGGCAAATTCACATGAGGAAATCATGAGAACAGGACAATAATGTTTGAATTTGGGTTTGGTATGAGTTAGGTGGTGGAGGGGAAGTGGGTGTTGTAGTGGTTGTTATTTTATATGGTACCCTTGTTACGGTATGTTATCTTTAATTTTTGGTTTTTTTATTTTTTTTTTATATTTATGGCTTTTTACTCCCATTTTTCACTTTTCCTTTCCCACGATTGTGTTTTTAGAATGTTCTATTGTTTTTTAATTTTGGTTATTTAGTTTTATGTGTTTTTTTTCTTATTGGTTTTGTTTTTTACCATTAATGTTGGTTTTGATTGTATGTTTGTTAGTGGTAGTGTTTGTCTGGGTGTTTTCTATGTTATGAATATGTTGGGATGTGAAGGTTGTTAATTTATAATGGAGGTGGATCTAGTTGAGTTTTCACTTCTTATTTCATTTATTTTTCATTTTTTGCCATTTTTCCATTCAAAAAAATGGAAAAAGACGTATACAACAAAACGAAAAACAAAAAACGAATGCTAAAATGATGTATAATAAAAAAATTGCGGTATTGGGTCCTAGTTGTACTACAGGCAGGGCTTTATTGTCCCAGCTATCGTAAACCCCTATTTTTGGTTGTAAATGAAATTATAAATTTATTTTTTTTTTTATTTAAACCACAAAAATTTGAAAACTATAAACATTATTAATAATATCTACACCCCATTACCAACTAAAATAAATATGTCCTTTAACCCACCCTTACTAAAGAAGAAAGGAATAGACGAAAAGGGAGGGGAAGGAAAAACCCTCTTAAGATGAAAGAGTACTCCAGGGGAAAGAAGAACGAGATAATAACCACTCATATCCAGACGTTATTTCTCTATAAATTGTCGTTTATATTTTAATTATTACCTTCTTGTGTGTTGTGCGTCGATAGCGCGGTATTTTGGTTGGATTTGCTTGGGCTGTTGAGACACAGGTTGCTTCTTTAGGTTTGGATCGGGCTGGGTGTTGCGGTTGAAGGTTGTGGTGAATGCGAGCAAGGGTCACAACAAAAGATAGGGCGAGGTGAGTGGAGTAAGAGTGGGAACCAGGAGGGCATGGACCATATAAACTGATTATTTCTAGAGGTTGTGGGAGTCATAGAAACGGGGTAGATGGAGGGAGAGTCTGTGTGAAGCACCCAATGTTACAGAGGTACGAGGAGGGGAATGAGGGGGAGGGGAGACTGTGGGATTAGGAGAGAGGGTTTTTCAATAGATGTAGATAAAGGAAAAAAAGGTGGAATTAAAGTCGTGGTAGTGGTGTGATTCAGAGGGGAGTGGGTGGGTCCCCCAGTTAAGTTTTTTGCGCCTAGATCATTTTCCATAAGTTGTTTTTTGGTTTTTTGTTTACGCTGGGTAATAAATATTATGATTTTTATTAAAACGAACCCTTCACCTTCACCACCCTTCCCTTCTTTCTTATCTTCTTCATCTCTTTCATACCACATTGACTTTACTCACATCTTAGGTGTAGGAGCTTTTTTTTTTTCCGCTCTTGGGTTTTTTGTATATTCACCAACAGATTTGCAATAACTGCAAGAAGGGAAGCTTGGTTTGGGTTTAATCTAATGCCCCCCCCCCCCCCCCCACCAACACTCACCTCGCCATCAAACTTGATGCCTAAGCAGGACCCCTTTAATCCCCAACTATAGGAGCGCGCGCGTCGACAACTGCCAAATACCAATAAAACCAATAACCTTAAGCAAGCAACAACATCTGACAACATAACTATTTTATCTCCAACAGCTCAAACTAAACTGCCTCAGACGCCTCCGCTTACAACAGACGCCAATTATACAACAGACAACTTAAACGTTTCTGCCTAACAACTACTACCGAGGCCGTAGACTGTTAATGATTCCAGGACAGAGCTGATGACCTTGCATCACTCTTGGGGGCCATCGTTTGCTTTGATGTGTGGGAACTTGCCCAGGACCACTTCATGTCATTCAGGATTTACTTGCTTTTGGTGTTACACTTTTTAGTGTGCAGACTTTCTCAGAGTTGGTATGTAAGTAAGAACAACAAACCAGCGATCGGTTCAATTCTGGCAACGCTGTCTTGCCTTCGTAAATTTAGGTGTGTGCTATATGCCTAGTTTTCGGGTGTCCTCTTGTACTATCAGCTACCGTGGCAGAACCGCAGCGTTAAGAAAGGTGATATTCTTGTTATGCAGGGCACCTAAATACCTGAGACACATTCTCCTATTAGACAACGTTTGATCATGCCAAACAGTCGAGTCAGTTTCTCCTTAAACTAATCCGTTGTGCCGCGATAGACATTTTCTACTTTTATGTTGGTAAAGTTGTTGCCTAAAGGGTTTGTTAAGTCCAATTTTATTTATTGCTGCTCTAACTGAGCTTGCAGAATAGAAGTTTCGTCGTGGGTTGTCTAACTCAGATTTTTTGGTTATAAGTTGTACTTTGATTGGTTTTATGCAGCAAGCGCTATCTTTTAGACTTTGATTTTTTATTTTAAATTTTTTATAATATTTCTTAGTATAGCCTCCCCTACTAATTTAGGTATCCATGGGTTTGTATACTAACGATTTTTGAAAGTTAAGTGTGGATGGGGTTTTCTGTGTAGAAATAATAATTTGGGGTTGGTAACTTACGGTATTAGTGGGTTGCACGATGAATATTTTTCTGAACATCATTTCACGTTCGACCTAATGCCTGTAGAAGCAAAATGGTACTTTTATTGACGAACATAAATTGTGCTATTGGATAAACTATGGTTTCGTAGTTATTGTATGAGAAAACTCTGGTTGACCAAAATACCAAGCCGTGTATTGTACTGGAGCTCTAAGAAGATCGTTCGATGTTTCCTTTGGGATGAAGTCGAGAGCAACTTCACGAATTCACATATTTGTTCTGTATGGGTATAGATAATCGAGATCTTCCCAGTACCTTATGAACACTTTCCAAAGTAGTTTAGTCATATAGTTACTAGACCAGAATCAATAAACGTCAAATATTTATGGACTCTATTAAACACATCTCGATGCTATCAAGTACTTCCAATCGAAGTCTATGTGTTACTGCTTGAACATAGTTGACTTGCTGCAGCATCTTGTTTGGCTACGCAGTCATCATCTATATCCCAATTTACCATCAAGGGACGACTTGGTGTGACTCAACTCGTCAGCTATATGGTAGCGTCGAGTAAGAAGAACTACAATGATGTTTCCTTGATCTGTTCAAACTTGTTCTCCAGGAACAAAGTATTTGCCGAGGAACTTAGGATAGCTCCACTGTGTTACATACCAGACGTAAGTGGAATTATACATTCGATATTTCAGTACCTCTCCTAGTGCTCTAAAGACACCTTGTCGCTACCACGAGAAGCTGCGCCTTGATTGATCTTGAGTTTCTCCCCATCAGCAAAGAACGACTAGTATGAGCCTCACGGAAGTACAGATATCGAAGAGTGCTTTGCCGAACAAAAGAGCTTTATAAAGACTAGTTTTCGTCCACCACATGGGGAGCTACCGATAGTGCTTGAATTCGGAGAGAAGAAAGGATGAGATTCGAGAGATTCAAGGGAGTAAGTAGGATAGCATAGCGATATGATATCGGAGAACTTAAACTTAAAGTCGTAACAGGTGAAGAATGCCGGTATCCGATACAAGAATTTTGATGTCCTTATTCGATAAAACCTTCAAGGGTCATTTCGAGTGTTTCTACTCGAAGATGTCGATCCTACGGTAAGAGTTGATCCACAATTAAGGGTGGCGAGGAAAGAACACATCCAATAGAACTGGCTCTTCAGAACTCGATTCTATGGACATTATGGGAGGGGATTCCAACGTTATGCCGTTTCGGTTCTTGACCAACGCAACCTGCTGTCGTTTTTATGGAGTCCTCATGAAACCGCAGGTGCCAACCTTTTGATGGTACAAATTCGTAATTGTCTTTATTGATGTTATTTTTTTGATCTATTGTCCGAAGAACAAGCAAGAGCACGATAGAGCATCTGAATGATATTATTGGAGTTGTTGAACGAAAAGTGGAGTTGTATGCATAATTTTACAAGTATTGGTTGATATCTTATGGAATTACCCAAAGTACAGTGACCTTCGTGTCAACTGTTGATGTGATAGAAAAAAAGGGTTGTATTCATTGGGTGATCCGCCAAGGATCCGGCGGGGGGAGCGGGGGATTGTGGCAGAACCCCTCCCCGAGAGGGGAATGGTACAACAGTAATCTTCACAAATAATCGAGGGACCTGGATGAGATTATAAATTTTTTAAATCGTCCGGTTAAGTATTGGCATAGCGCCTTCCTAAGCATCCAACGGAGAAGATTCTTTTTTAATTTCTAGTCTTTCCTCTTTTATTCGGTTTTATTGTTTTTAATTTTTTTTTTTGTCTGGCTCTCTTTAGGTGCTTTGTCTTTTGTGCAGTGATTATCGACGATTCATTGAAATTGGGTTATTAAAGTATCGCCAAGAAGACCGATCATGAGACTAAGCTCACTCAAAAGTAAGGTCAAGATTTGAGTGAGGTTTTACTGGTGACAAAAGTACGAAGCATGGCACGTTCTAAGTTATTAGAAGTTATTAGCAGAAGTTTGTGTAGGTTGCACACTGAATCTGGCTTTACTGCTTGAAAGCAGTGAAGGATTTTACTGCGATCATTTGTAACTGCGATGCTTCCGATCTAAGGAGTGGGGGCGTGTGTTGTATGCATAAGACGGGAAAGGGTTATTTCATGATGCATGCCATGCACAGTTTATAGATCCATGCAGGATAGTAAGTAACCTATACTACTCCTATGTTCATGAATATGGTTTGTTTGTTCCATTTACCCTTATGAGCTTGTAGTTTCGGTTATCGCTTGAGATTTGGATGTGCGCATATCTGGTATCTGGTTACCAAGTTGTTGGACAATGCTTTCTAAGCTGCATCATAAGAGTTTATCTACATTATTATTAATCAGATTAGGAATGTAGATACATGAGACAACGCCGTGGTTACGCCGTTGCTTAGTCACTTGATGTATGGGATTGATCTGCATGTGTTCGTATCACTCGGGATGGCTAAAAATGTCGTTTGCTGACATGCTATCAAATGCCCGTGAGCGTAGTGTCAAGAATCGCGCGGAACCACCCTTGTTAGAGAGTTTCGGTTTGTGCGCAGCATTAGTCTGACTATTAGCGTGGAGATTATCTAATGCAATAGCTCCTTGATATGAATCCTCAGCAACTCGAAGACGGGGAAACACAGTCAGTAGCATCTTCTGATAAGGAGGTTGTGTGGCATGAGGTGCTCGGGCAGTGGATGTTACTTTTGGTGGTATGGTTCTACTAATCTGGGTGACGGACTGTAGTTGTCCTGACGGGGTCACTTAGATCGGGAGAAAGAGTTGTAGACCTTACGCAACGTTGGGTGGCAACCCACTGCAGCAATGAGGCGAGAGCGGAGGATTGGTTACTAGATATGGCGTATTTGCTTCTTGTTGACCATGCGACGCGGTTCGACCAAATCTATCAGTACATTCTATTTCCTATCACCGGTGCGTCGAGATAAACATGCTCGACCAAGACTAACCACATCAGGGAATAAATTATGCCCCAATATGAAAGCTTATTTTTAGAGGGATCTGGATTGAGAGGTAGGTCATGTGATTAGGTGTCTGATTTATTATTGATAAAGCATCGATCTGGGGATTAGATGTGTCGGGGTATCGGGTTATTTCATGGCTCGAATTTTGCCTTGTGATTCTACTCCTCCAGGAGAACACCACAAAACCACCTTCGGCCCCAATGGAAATACTAGAAATACTTCGTTTTCTGTGGACAGTTCAGATATCATTCCAGCAACCTTTTACACTGTGGACACCACCATGTGTATACTAACACTAGGGAGTCAGATATCATTTTCAACCAAACAATCTCTAGAAATATATTTTATGCATTTGGGTCACGGCTCTTTGTCTACAGGAAACGCCGGGAGCCGGACGAAAGCATACGCAGGAAAAGGGGACTTCGTGCAAAAATCAAAAAATTACCCCTTGAATCAAAAAAACAAGTTTCACGCAATCTCGCCTTTTAACAACCCAGAGGTAAAAAACGTACCTTAGACCCCCCCTCACCCCCCACCCCAACCCCCTAGCCCATTTGAGGGCCTTTGCGCACCCTCTACGGTCTCCACAGGCACCCGAACCCGCCTCTCACTCCCCCCACCCGGCCCCCGCCTACGCCCTCCCACGGTACCCCCCGGCTTGATTGGGACACGAGCCCCTACGCGAAGACTAGGGCGCCGCACCAGAGCGCAGGGAGTTCGGGGCCTAGATCGGTTTTCTTTCCCCGGCGCGGGACCGTTGATCAGGGTGGTGGGCACCCTCTCTCCCTGCATCGCACACCCATGTACGAAATTTACTGAAGCTGGAGGGGTGGGGCGCGAGGGGGAGAGTTGGTCGCCTTTGTTTCAGTGCCCCCCCCCCCCCCCCCCCCCCCCCCCCCCCCCCCCCCCCCCCCCACTCCCACCCGCTACCTCTGCCCCCGCGCTCCCCCCTCTGACGCCCCCCTCCCCTCACCGCACACGCGCCCCCCCCCCTGGCATTATAAGAGATTCTTTCCCCCCCCCCCTTGCCTTGTTGGAAGCCACTCCCATGAGTATGGTGGACTCACGTGCCCCTTCTGGGTTTCCCACTGACGGAACTAGGCTTGTCACACCCAACAACAACCAAGACCGAATGAGGTTATGAGCTCGCTAGGTTAGCCCGGGGGTGGAGTTTTCGAGGAGTGTTGGGAATACGGGGGGGCGTTTTTTTTTTTCCTGTCATGCCTCAAGAAAATAATGCATCTTGCACGAACATTTGCTTCCCACGTTGTGAATATGGGCGGGGGTTGCTTCGATGAAGGATAACGAATATCGCAACAATTAAAATCTTATTCACTCTACTAAGCAACTCTAACAATCGGCGTTTGTCTTGTCTCATGTTCAATTCCGTCGATTTAAGAAATATATGTTGGTTGTGTTTTTGTTTTTATGTGTTTGGTGTTATGTTTGTGTTATTTTTGTTTAAACTCTTTATGATAACTTTGCTGTGATGAATTGTGAACATGTTACACATGTGGTACCATTACAGATAGGTTGCCTCCTCCTAAATCTTCTTGATCTCCGCGAACAATACTGCTCCAAGTTTCCTAGTTCATGAGTAAGTAGGGTAAGTATTTAGTTCTTCTCTCATGGATCTTTATACCTGGCGTTGATGATGCATAAGAAATAACCTTTCCCCTTTGCATAACACAGCGCCCAAAACTCCAACCAAACCACTGATCGAGCCAGTCGGCAGTAAGGTATACGATAAATCTTCACTTCTTCGTGGTAAAAAAAAAAAAAAAAGGCCAGAATTAGTGCACTACACAACTTCTGCTTCAATAACTGGAATGCTGCTTCTTGTTTGTCACCCCACTCAAACTTGACCTTCTTTTGAGTGAGCTTAGTCATTGGTTTGGCGATCTTTTAAAACCCATTTCAATGAATCGTCGATAATACCTAGCAAGACCTAAAAACTGACGAATCTCCGTTGGTGTCTTAGGATATGCCCAATCTTTAACGGATTCGATCTTGCCTGGATACCATGGAATGTCCTTTTATTATCAATCACGTGACGAGGAAGTACTTTGGATCCAAAATTCACACTTGGAAAATTTTGCATACAACTCTCTTTCTTCAACTAATCCAATATATCTTCAGATGCTCTTCGTGCTCTGGCTTGTTTTGGAATAGATCAAAATATATCAATAAAGACAATTAGAATTTGTCCATATAAGGTTGCACACTCGGTTTCATGAGGTCCATAAAACAGCAGGTGCGTTGGTCAAACCAAACGGCATAACTTGGAATTTCATAAATGTCCATCATTCAGTGTTCTGAAGGCAGTCTTTGAGATGTCTTCTTCTCGAACCCTTAATTGGTGATTAACCTGACCTTAGTCGATTGTCGAGTAGATACTCGACCCTTGAAGTTGATCAAACAAATCATCAATCCTTGGTAGCGGATAACGGTTTTTCACCGTAGAGTTTGTTTAGTTCCCGATAATCTTTGCACAATCTGTAACGATCCACTTTCTTCTTGTACGAACAGAACTGGAGTCCCCATGGTGACGAAACTAGGTCTTTATAAAGCCCTTTGTCGGAAAAGCTCTTGTAGTTATCCGCAATTCTTTCATTTCTGATGGGGTCCAATCACTAAGGTGCCCGTGCTATAGGTGCAGCACCAGGTACTAGTCGATGTGAAATTCACTTGTCTGGTATGTGGAAAGAATGGCAAGTCCCTCTATTTTTTCTTTTTTCCTTTGGGAAATATTAGGGAAAATTTATGACGATCGTGGACATCTTGTAGTTGCTTCTTCTTTGGACTTGTCTCCAGTCACTTGATGGTAAGATGTGCCAAAGATGTGACATCCTTTTAGCAGATACTTCTGGGGTCTTGGTGCACGAGATGAGTTAATAGAGTCCCGCGTTTATTTCTTACTTCTCTCCATGAAAAATTAAGATTCGCTCCCAAAGGGCAATACGAGTCGATCTTCTTCGCACAGTCAATAACGGCATGGTATTTTGTCACCAGTTCCATGCCAATTATGTCGTCATAAGTACCTCATTTTACAGGCATTAGGTCGCGTGAAACGGATGGTTCAGAAAATTTAAGTGGCACCCAGTAATACAGTTATTTACCCAAATTTATTCTACCATCAGCTGAATTCAACGTTGCAAACCATGCTCTAATGTAGTGGGGCTATAATAATGCAACAGTACTAAATTGAGTAGACACGATATCTTCTATCATGCACCAGTATCAAATAAAATGGAGCTTCAACGGATGTATAGGAGAAGAGAAAACGTACCCGTCACAACGTTGTTGTCTAGGTTTTGCCTGCAAATACCATGCATTAGCCCTGTACAGCGTTTGCCATTTCCCCTGTTTTTGTTTTCCACTGGGGGCAGTCATTCTTGAAGTGGCCTGGGGTCCCACACTCAAAGCAAACGATGGCATTGGTATTTGCCCCTTAGGCTCTCGGGTTGTTGTTGTTGCGGTTGTTGTTGTTATTGTTGTTGCGGTTGTTGTTGCTATTGTTATTGCAGTTGTTGTTGTTGTTATTGTTATTATTTGCAGTTGCGGGCCGGCTCCTATAGTCCTTGGCTAGGTGGCCAAGCTTCTTGCAGTTATTGCATGTTGGTATAAAGACCGTAATGGTTGAAGTTACCACTTGGACATGAGGTTTAGTCCCCTTCATACGGTATCTTGTCACCGTTCCGGTAGCATAGCCTGCCTGTGGTCTGCCTTTTGTTTTGTTGTTCGGTTGTTATTTCGAGGAGTGTCTTCAAACTTCCTCTTGTTTTCTGCCTGTCTCTCAGCAAAAGTGTTATTTCTCCTATCCATTAATTCAGTCGCCATCTCAATAGCCTCTTGCATGGTCTTCGGCTTCGATGCCACAACACTTGAGTAAATTAGGTCGGGCATCCCACCAACATACCTTTCATTTTTATCAGTCTCTTCAGGAAACATCCTGTTACACAGCAATGCTAGTTCCTGGAAACGTTAGTTGTAAGCTACCACATCGGAGCCTTTTACTTTTAGGTTCCACAATTCTGCCTCAATCTTCTTGATTTCATTCCTCGGACAATATTTAGTTGTCATCTTCTTTTTCAAGTCAGACCACGTCATTGCATATGCAACCTCATTAGTCACTGTCCTAGCATGTGAGTTCCACCATGTTAGAGCAGTTCCCATAAGAGTACAAGTGGCAAACTTCACTTGATTCTCCACGGTGCAGTTACTTATGCGAAACACGGTTTCCATCCTCTCAAACCATTGGGTCAAGTCGACCACTCCTTCTGTGCCCCTGAAGAATAAGGGTTGACATTTCATGAAGTCTTGATAGGTGCACTCCCGAACAGCGCGTTCATTCCTTCTCACACCTGTTCCCGAGGTATGGCTATCATCGCCATTTCGGGTCGTAGCACGTGCTGCCAATACAGCAGTGACACCCTCGTCGATCATGGCCTGAAGTTGGGCACTGGTGACCGAAGTGGTGGTAGTAGGGTCTGTGACTGGTGGGGGAGTTGTACCTGGGTTTAACCTCGTGGGCCTTCCTCTTGGTGCCATTTTCTTAAATCACAAGAAAACATAATACCCGTTAGATTTCAAAAATCTTAACCATAACCCGATGTATACATAATAAATAAAACGAGATCACAACACATGGTGAAATACACAACAGTATTGAAATTAACAAATCGACATTCATTCACAATAAATTCGATTTCATATAAAACATAATCCATCCTTTCCATATATAACTTGGGAAAATAATACATGATTGGTTTAAATACAAACGATCACAACACTTAGGTTACAAGACAAAATAACCTAAAGCCATACTAGCCGAGATATACTCGTAATACTTAGTAGGCTGTACAAAGTAGCCGATACATGAACAAAAGATCTAAACAGAGTAGCTAGACAAAACAAAAGATCTATACAGTCTGCTAGCTGGGAATAACCCATAATACTTAACAGACTGTACAGTAGCTACAGTCATAACCCAGTCTAAGAACTGCTACTGGCCTCCTCTGGTAGCTCTGGCTCTGCAGGATCCTTAGCAGGTCCCTGCTGTCTCTGAAGCTCGATCATCTGAGTCTTGAGGCTCTTCACTATCTTTAGTGCCTCCACTAACTATCTCTGTCTCCGATGGTCTGCTTTCAGCAGATCTGAAATCATCGACTGTCTCCTATGGTCTGCTGCCTGCAACTCAGTGATCTCGGAACGTACCTGATCGCAAGCATCCATCGACCGTGCCCAAGCGGCACGAGATAATCTGGCCTCCTCCTCTATCAGAAGGGCAGTGCGTCTGTAGAATGGCCTATCCCTGTACAACATGTTGACTCGGGCTCTAAGTAGAGCTCGGTCATATCGTGCATCATCCAGCTGAGAATATATGATCTCATCCTCCTGGTCAACAGTAGTAGCCAACTCAATAACTCTCTGATTGACCCCCTCTAGGGTGGTCGGTGCAATCTCCTGGATGGCTCCTACAAGGTCATCCCATGTATCCGTAATACCATAGCCTAACTCTCTAGACGTCTGGCGTCCTGGAGCGGCATCTAACATATCAGCAAATCCATAAAGGTCTGCCTCAGCTGTGGTAGGTCCAAACTGCCGAGCAGCACCAGCTGCCGAACTCTCCCCGACCTCGTATCCAGGACCAGGAGTAGTACGACGCGGCCTCTTACGAAGCGGTAAACAAATCTCAGGCATCTCAGTCTCATGAACAGGAGATGGTAGTGCATCTCTCTGTCTAATCCCAGCAGCTCGGGATCCCAGAGATCCCTCAACATATGTAGGGCCATTGGGTGGTGGTGATGATATAGGTAATGGCGGAGAGGGTATCTGAGGAAGTGGTGATGAGTATGGAGAGAGAGGTGATGGTGGTGGAGTAGGTAAGGCTAACAATCTCTCAGCAACTTCCTCGGAGAGGAACGGTGCCGGCGCCTGGGGTCGGATGGACATCCTAGCCGTGACGCGATAAGCAAGGTATGGGTCCTGGTCAGCTGAATAAGCAACAGCTGCAGGGTCGGCAGGAGCTAAGTGCTCCTCCTCCTCTGCATCATCATCATCATCTCCTCTGTCAGCAGGATAGTCGGCTGGATCCTCCTCAGGATCCTCCTCGTCATCCTCCTCCGGTTGGATCCTCCTCAGATCCTCCTGTCATCCTCCTCCGGATCCTCCTCAGATTAGACTAGGAATGTATCCCGGTGACTAGTAGTAGTGAGGCAGCAAACAGGCATTGGCTGCTCCCTCAGCCGGTAGGACATGTCCTCTGGTAAGAACTCCGGGTGTAAACAGGCTCGGAACAAAGGGTTACATGATAGGTGAAGGTGGTGTCTCTCTTGAGCTCCATTAGGGCCAGGCCACGTAATTAGAGACGGTGGATCCTGAACAAATAGGTCCCTCCGGGCTCCTGGGTGATCCTATGTCAGATAGGTCCTCATATGGGCTGGGTATCTCAGTATACGTAACTGTAGAATCTTCCGAATCCGACATGCTCGAAACTGAAAATCAAAAGTGACTTATATAAGTATATTAATATAAGACTATTATCCTTATATACGTAATATATTATTAACACGTATATCAATTATGCATGTATATAGCCTAACCGACTAATGCAACAATTTGTATATGAATACCCCGTAAAAACCCTTTTGTATGTATGCAATGTTTGAAAACGGTTATAGTCCAGCAAAAACATTTTGACCTGGTTCTCTATAACCTTGGCTCTGATACCAATCTGTAACACCCCCAAAATGGGTCGCAGCGGAATAAGGATCCGGGGCGTGTTACTTCAAGATCAACAGCACAAGATATATATAAGAACGACACAAAAGTCGTTTAAATTGATACATTGGATTTAAATAAAAGACATATTACAAAAGCTTATAGCTTTACTTGTTCTTTGTTTAATATTACAAAAGATAACATAGATTTCCCCAAAACATGATGCACATAAATCTTTAACAGTGCAATCCAAAACATAATCCAATGCATCCTTGGCACCTCGTGCCTATTGACCTCCTGAAAACATTGCTTAAAACGTCAACAAAATTGTTGGTGAATTCATAGGTTTATGTATTTAAATTATGCAGGACCGCAAGACTTTCCCGTGATGTTACAACATATGCCAACAATCACAAAACCAGATTACTGTTGCACTAAGCTCATGACACTGAAGCTCAACCTATATTTGCTATTTTAGTAGTTATTTTGCCCGTACAGATGTTGTAACCCGCAGTATCTAAGTCCTGACAATGGTCCAACGTCGTTCCCTGGTGATGAGCTAACCACCCAAAACGGGGAGGTAATCCAATAGTTCTATTAATAACATTCGCGCTCACATAATGCAATTAACAACTACATCTATGCCAATTTTGACATTCATGATAATGGGCTCAGAGGGGTTATATCGCTACTTTAGGCCAAACACATAATCAAAATAATTAAACTGCCACTTGCGTCCAATTTATAAAACAAAGCATGTTTCCACCCCAAATAATAGTAAATCAGTAAAACTGTAAAAGTGGGGCTATGAACTCACCTTGAGTACAGATAGTCCAAATAATCACAGATAAAACGTCACGCAAGACGATAGATGCAACCTATTTAAATTAAGGTCGTATAAGTACTGAGTACTTTAATTAATAACATTGAATATAATCTTATAGTTGTTACATCGTACTATCGTTCGGGCTATCATAATTAAAGAGGTCATGACATGACGTACGAGGAGTTAGGACACTTTAAATCGTAAATCCAACAACTCGTCGATACGCCATCCGAAGAGGCCTCATTATGAAACTCCCTAGTATTAAAGGTCTTCGTAGTAGGACGAGTGATCAATATATTACATTTTTAAGTTTGTAAGATTCTGCGATGAATAGTAAAATTACTGTTCACAACAGCTAGTTTAGTCGTTTTAGGTTTTAATTAGCGTAAACTTGTAATCGTAATAACTTATTCGTTTTAATCCCGATTTTAGTGATTCTTTCGAGTACGTCTTTGTTATTAAAAGATGTATTATATTTTATAAAGTTAATCCCACTGATGAATAGTGCTTTTTACTGTTCATAGTTTATAAAATTACTTTTATAAACTTTAATTATCGTAAACGTCGTAGTTTATTCGTTATAGTTCCGTTTTTAGCGATTCTTTCGAGTACGATCTCGTAATTAAAAGTTATATCATATTTTAGATGTTTTAAAAATATTAGTTTCTGTAATGAATAGTAACTTTTATAAAAATAGTTTTATAAAAGTATTTATAGTCGTAAACTCGTAATTAACGTATCTTTTTCGTTATAAATCGGTTTTTCGAGTTTCTTATCATTTTGGAATCGTCACGAGACGTATTATTTTTATATAATGTCAAAACCTACTGTCTAAGTGTCGAAATTATACACCCCTTTATTATCCAAGTGTATACTTTTTATAAAAAGCTTATTTTATGTATTTTTCAACTAGTAGTTTATTATAGAAACCCTAATAACTATATGTAACATATGTGATACTTATATTAATGTCCAAGATCATCCATAGTCCTTATAAATTCATTGTAACAAGTTTAACAATTTACTTTCCATTATTTTCACATGTGAAGATTAAGAAACCTTATAAAACCCTAATTTAACCTAAACATGTTTATACTTAAACCATATGTTAACATACTTTTACATTCATTTTTCCATGATATATATAACCATATGACATAAGAATAAGTGCATAAATTCATAAACATAAGTGAAAACTCATTTTACATATTAAAAAGTCCTTAGTGGTGATTTAGCCATAATTAACATATAACACATAAAATCATAATAAATAAAAGTATGAAGGAATTAGGAAGACCTTAGGGATGATGTATGAGATGAGAAATAAGTGCTAAACCCGTGTTTAGACTCAAAACCAAAGCTTACAAGCTTATAAACCCTAGATTAGGTTTGAAACCCTAATCTTCCCTTTTCTTCCTTAATCCTTGCAAATGATGAACCAATGCTTGAAAACACTTTAGTATGCCTTAGGATTGATGTGTAAAGGGTTGTATGGATTGTATAAAAATTTTGTATGGATTGCTTAAGAGTGTTATTTTGGCCGTGGGTTTTGGAGAGAAAGGGAGAAAGGAAAATGTGATTTTGTAAGTATAAAGTTGTAAGTGAAAACCCTTATGCATGCATGATATATATAGTGAAAATATCTTCTTAGCCTAACCATGGTTACTTTCTAACCCTTGCACAAGGTTAAGAAGTCAAGTTGTTCATGGTGTAAGAGATGGTTTCCTAGATATTTCTTAATATCTAGATATTATGGACAAGTTGTAAATTCTTGGTCCTATCCTCAAAATTTCGGCACATATATATATATATATATATATATATATATATATATATATATGTGATGTTATTTTGATTATTTTGGGTATTGGGTATAATCGTGGGTATTCGTTTAGGCGTAGTTAGGTTTTGGAACTTCCGGGAATGCCTAAACGCATTTTATCGTGAAACGTAAGCATTTTACGTAACCAATAAAAATATGATGAACAAAGTTAATAATTATCCTCTAAATAATCATATAACACTTGTTAGATATAAACTTTTAATTGTTTAATGCCCGTTTACATTGTATGATCATTTTCAGTTTACGCGATTTAGCTTAACGATTATGATTTAAAAGCAAACGCGTAAAACCCTAAAAATAATTAGTGGATTAAATAATGTCATACAATGACCTAAAACACGAGGTGTTATACCTCAACCCATACAAACTAATACAGGCTAAAATGAATCAATACTTTTGTCAAATATCCATATCTCTAACAATAGAAGCATCTTGTCTCAGATGACTCTGTAAAACAATATCTCTGATAATACCCAAACCCCAAAGGTTATCTCAGAAATTAGAACTAATCAATTTCACCTCAATTTATCAAAAAAAATCATATCCTCAAAATACATATTAGTTTTGAGGTGAGTTATATTAAAGAGTTTAAAAAACAGTAGATCAAGAGATCAATCCTAGTAACTCATTATTAACTAACATAAGGCATCCACTTTCACAATCTCACCCATCTTTTTAATTAAAACTCACATTCACTCTTTTTTTTAAATAATATATGTCAAAATCGTTAATTGTTACGCGGAATAAATTACACGATTACGACAAACATTTAATTATCATTCAGTAGAGGAGATTTTTCATATACTTTTAACAAATTTTTTTGTTTCTTTTTTGGTAGGTTTTTAACGGTATACTAGTTTGCATGATATATCACATGTGATATTCAAATTAATATGTAAGTTCGAGCACTCAATATGTTATTTTAAAATGAACATAAGTATTTTAAAACTCTAAATTATTCAAACAGTTTATGTATGAAAAATACACATCCTAGCTCCATATATTAGTCATTATTTTAAACATCCAAATCAATAAAATTTATTCATAAATGTTAAGAAAATCAAAGATTTTGTTTTAAAGTCAAACTTGTTTTATGTATTGCATGTGATACAACACTAATTGGTGAGTTTCAACACTAAACATGTTGTCATAAAATATGCAAAAGTATTTGTATAGAACTTCAAAAGATTTTTCATCTTTTTTTGCATTGAAAAATACACATCTTTAGGTTTTCAACCATATATCACACATAATATTTGAACCGCTAAATCAATGTGGTTTATTTAGAGAAGTTGATGAAAGTAGAAATAAAATTTAGTATTCAAATTGTTTCACATATCACTTCATATTGAAACATTGAACATGTTATCGTACAATAGGCATAAATATTTGTATACAACTTTAAGGTTGCGTTTAGTTGGAGAATTTTTTTCATAGTTTTGGGTTTTCAGATTTGTAAAAAAAGGAGGAGATTAATTCTTCACAAAACATAAAAAACGCGTTCATATGATACTGTTTTCCATTCTTATTGGGATTAAAAGCCTTCTTGAAGTTACTACTAAGTTTCGTTTTACTGTACTGTGTGGAGGAGTGATGTGAGTGATGAGAGAGTTCATTAACTTTAATAAAAAAATATGCTTAAGTTAGTTAGTGTTGCTAGTATAAAGCGCGACTGACGCTACAGAGAGCTCGCGAGCTCTCACAGTTACTACTGTAGATAAAGTTAGTATGCTGTTCACACAGTTACTTACTAGTAGTTATATTATACTGCTGTGTAAGGGTTAGTACTGCTGGTGAAGATTGAAAAAAATATTCTGTAACAACCCACAATTTTCGTCACTGTAATTTCCACTTATATTATATTAAATACTACTTTTTCATGAGAAATTTTTTGCTTTATTCCATTATGTTACATAGTTTATATTTCTAAAGTAAACGAACTCACGCAACCTACCAATGCCAATTATATCTACATTTATATCAAGTAAACGCCTTTTATCTGTCAAGTCAATATTCTAATATCCCATTATTCATGTACGTTAGCTTATTTAACGTAGTTTTCATAACATTATTACTAAATGAACATTATCCGTTAATGTTAATTCCAAACAAGTATACAAGTGTTCAAGGCTTATGTACAAGTATTCTAGCATAACTTTTGAATATATTTTCACCTCTAAGTGTGTAGTACAACCTTCTAGACCACAATATACAATCCAATTAAGCAAGAAATTCAAATAAGTTAATTTTCCCTCCATTTTCTTAAGTAATTCATACCATCTTTTTAGCAATATGTAAAAGCCTTTCAAATACATTATCTAAATATATCGATTACCTTTGAATCCACGATATCTATCAGCTCTCGCTCTCGATATCTCTATGCAAACCCTACCTAAACCTAAACCCTAATTCGAACTCTAATCATCACTAAACCTAAGTTTAACTTAAAACTAATCAACTATACAACCTAGAATCACCATGACACCTTCCTAGCATCACCTAGCAGCCAATAAGTAGCTTCATCACCTACTTGTCACCACAACTTGGCCACCAAGTAAAGCCACCACTTTTCGCCACCTCCTCCCTAGCAGTGACCTCCCCACAACTCGACACCTCATTCTAGCCCTCCATAGTCACAAGTAGCCTACCTTAGTCACTAAACTTGCTCCCTACTCCAAGTATACTTGGTCACCAAGTTGCTAAACTTGGCCACCAAGTATTCGTGACCCTATATATAGCCGATCCAAACATACACTTTCATATCTCATTTCACACATTCTCTCCCACTCAAACCATGTTCTAGCCATTCCCTAGAAGTAAGAGAAGCCTCAAGAGTCCCTAGAAGCCAAGAACCAAGAGCAAGAAGGTCTTGAACTCCATTCCTAACCGTACGAACTCAAACAACCCATTTCGACACGTTCTCAAATTTGTAAGTTTTCTACAAGTTAGATCAAGAATGTTATTATTTTAGAACTATCATAAGGTCTATTAGATCCCATATGAACCCTTGTTTGAGCCTTAAATTATAAAACCTATGCGTTTTTGCTAAAACCCTAAAACGACCCATTTTTGATATATCTAGCTAACAAATCTTTTTTCTAAATTTTTGTTACGTTAGAACTTCTTATTTTATGTGTGTGTGTGAAATAAGCTATACTGCAAATAGATATCAAAAATAAAAAATATCAATATTATGGTTTTTGGACTTAATTCGCAAATGTTATCATGCAAAGGGGTATATATTGTAAATTCTTAAAACTTATAAATAGAGGGACTAAAATTGTAATTATTCTAAAGTTAAACTTCAGGGGTTGTTTTGTCAAGTTGTAAAGTTAAAGGTTTAAATTATATACACTTTATATATAAAGGACTAAACTTGTAAAAGTTTATAAACCAAGGGTATATATTGCCATTTTGCATTCTTAAAGGTATAAAATGTAATATTTTTATATAAATTATAAAAATATATTTAAATATTATAAGACTCGATTTTATTTAAACCCGACACATTTGTCATTATCATTCATCGATCGAAACGTTATAAAACAATTATGTTATAAATATAACTTAATTTATCATCCGCTAGCTTTTGAAGAAACCTAAAATGATAAAATCTTATCATTTAATCTATAACGTATCATGTTACTAGGGAGTTTCATGTGAGGGGTTTCATTTGGGTAGACGTTTTGACGAGTTGCTGGATTTACGATTTAAAGTGTCCTAGCCTCTCAAACGTTTACTACATGACCTCTGAATTATGATAGCCCGAACAGTGATACAATATTTCCATAAAATTAATAAATCAAAGTAAGATGTATGTTAAACTTTACAAAGTTTTGAAAACATAAACAATCACACTAAGACTTGACATATTACCCTCAGGTTGCGTGACGAGGCCGTTACTTTCATTTCATATACTTTTGCCATAAATTAGATTTCCCTATTAAGGTGAGTTTATAGTCTCGCATTTTAAATCTTTTGAATACTTTATAAACCCGCGAGGGTGATACATGCTTAAACCATGAATGCAAGTGTTTTTCCAACTGTATGCTATCGAGATATATTATTGCCTAAGTACCTTCTAGTGCCACTATTTCTATATCATGAACCATTAATTACTTGTGAGTAAACGCAAATATTGTGGATACATCTATTGGGGGTGACGACTCCCGTTGGTATACCCGTTCATGGGGTAACCAAACGCACTATATTTGACTTAATGGGTAACCTTGGCAAGTTACCTTTTCACGGGGACATTTGTTCCTCAACCAATGTCACTACGGTGATTTCCATGTTAACATATTGATATCATGAGCTTAGGGCAATAATACTGTTTTTCATGATAATTGTATGTGTTGCAATTATTACCACTTATGATAACTTGTATCTAGTGAAAATACACAGATATAAATTGTCAAATGCCAATCTTCAATTATTATAATTTACTGGGGTGTATAAACAACGTAAAACCCACTGTTTTATGATGACTTGTACTTCAATATTTATCGGTAATCCCTTTGAATTTTACTCAACCTTTGTGTTGACCCTTTTAGCATGTTTATCTCGGGTAATTGAGCAACCTATGGCACGGAGTGGCATTGGACTTGAGGACGTCCAAACTTGTTATCATTCAAACTTTATGTTTTCATGTAGATTTTGGGACCTCTGTTTTTGTAAAACTCTGATTATATTGAATGATAACTAAATTTTCTAAAACGTCTCTTTATGAGTCGTTTTCTATGATTATGTCTGTTGATCCATGATGTAATACCCTAGTTTAGCTTTCGCTGCTATATGTTAAAAATGGGGGTGTTACAGATTGGTATCAGAGCTCATGGTTATAGAGAACAAGGGTAAAACCTAAACTATAACTACCTTTTTCCATCCAAAAAAGTCCTCCGTGCCACTGTAGTTTCTAGAATAGTATGTGTAAGAAATTTCTATGGCAGATAATACACTACTATTATATTATATATAAATAACTTACGTTATTTCCACTAGGTTGTTTTATAGTCATGTCTTCCCCCCCATCCTATTATTATCCTATCTGATTCCGATGTTGATGATACTTTTTCCTCTACACACTCTCCTAACTATATCCCGGCATCCCCGGACTATTTCCCAGCCTCATCGGGAAACACCTCTCCTAACTTTTTAGATGATTTAACTAAGGATCTTTTAGCCTCACTAGCCCTCTCACCTTTTTATGATGACCCATATATGAAGGTCATGCAAGCACATGATTCTACTGATAATGATTTACCTATTCCACCACAAGCTCCTATTGCTCCACCGACTATTTTGCCTCCATCTCCAGTGTTATCACTATCACCAATGTTTGATTTCCGACATTTCTTTACTCCCAAAAAGATTTCACCACCTAGAGGTCTTTGAGACTCCTGTTAGATCACCCATACCATACATCATCTCGCAACATTTCATCTTCGGAGCATGACTTAGATAACTAAACAAATTTTATCACTCCTATAATTTTGTAGAACAATGACAACTACGAATCAAGGAATGACCTTGAGGAAATTGAGCAGATTGTAGCCCAGTGAGTGGCTAATGCTATTGAGACTAAGACCCGTATGGCTCAAGAATCAATAAGCCAGACTAAACAACATGAAAAGAAGGTAGCAGGGAATGCTAGCAACAAGAGGAAATAGGAAGGTAACCACAATGGAGGCTCGAGTCAAAAAAACAAAGAGCATAAGGTGCTTAGGGCACAGACAACTAAGCCAAGCAACAAGAAAGTCTATGATGGGACTTTTCTATTATGAAATAAATGAAAATTTCATCACAATGGCCAGTGTATAGTAAAAAGCGCAAACTGCAAGAGAGTTGGGCACTTGATCCGAGACTGTAGGAGTCCTGCTACTACTAACAATCAAAGGATCATTACTTGCTATAAATATGGAAATCAAGGGCACTACAGGAGGGATTGTCCAAAGTTAAAGAATCGAAACCATGGAAACCAAGCTGGAGATACTAAAGCATGTGGATTGATGTATGCTTTAGGAGGAGGAGAAATCGATCAAGACCCCAACAACATGGAAGTCGATATCAATGCTTAAAGATAAAATCTTCTCGCCTTGCCTAGTGAACTTCAAGTTGGAACTATCTTAGGATATTTTTTCGTTAGGAATTCTCGTTGTACTGTACGAATAAATTTCAAGTTATCTATCAAATCAATGTGTTGTGAAAAATTTCGTCAAATTTACTTAAATTCTATACTTATTCATATAAGACACTCCCATAAATATTATGAAATTATAACACTATTTTGATGAAAATAAGCACCGCATCGTTAATCCTCAATTATACATGGCCTGATCACCTATGTATAATTCAGGAAGGACCGTGCCATGCTGAGAATAATCACCCTAAAAACTTATTGTCAAGAAACAATTCTATAAATTTTATCATGTTTTGTGTGCATATTTATCATGAGGAACCAAACTAATAATCATAATAACCAAGTAAACTCTTACGCCATCTTACTCTAAAGTCGACATCATCTTATACCAAATCTTAAGCCAAAAAGACGAAGACGCATCGTTAGACATCCTAGGACAATCCGCCGGCAAGTTTAGCCGTCATCAGGGAATTGAGACCCATACCAAAGTGATTCCACATTCATACCATCCGCAGGCTGACAGACAAAGCAAGAGGACTATTCAAACTCTCAAGGATATGCTACGTACTTGCGTGATAGATTTTGAAAAAGGATGGAAGAAACACTTACCACTGGTAGAATCTTCCTGCATTAACAGTTACCATGCCAGTATTAAGGCAACACCATTCGAGGCACTTTATGGTCGAAAGTGCCGATCACTTGTTTACTGGGCCAAAGTTGGAGATGTCCAACTAATCGGACCAAAAATAATCCATGAAACCATTGAAAAGATAGTACAAATCTAACGACGCTTGCAAGCTGCAAGAGACCGACAAAGAAATTACACCAGTATAAGGCGAAAGCCTTTAGAACTTCAAGTTGGAGATCGCGTTATGTTAAAAGTGTCACCTCGAAAAAGTGTCATCTAATTTAGAAAGCGAGGAAAGCTGTAACGCCCCGACCCAAAAGGGTAGAAGTATTACAAATATGGTGTGACATCAAAGGCATACACAATCATAACACAAGCATAAATAGCGGAAGTCTTAAATAAATAACCAAAGGAAATAAGCCAACATGACTTAAGGTACATAAGTTCTCAAAGGACAAACACATCCAAATGAAATAACCGAAATAACAAACGTCTTGAAAAGAAACAATTCATATATCAAAACTAAGATCTCTAGGGTAAGTCCACACTCAGCACTCATATCCTGAACG
>BQNB010028789.1:2790-25409 GCA_026074375.1 Tanacetum coccineum
TTTAATTCGAATCATAATGCTTGTGTTTCTAAGTATTTGAATGACATGAATGCTAGAACTAAGAAGCCTAAGGTAGTTCCTATTAGTACTAAAAAACCTAAGAGTCAAGCGAACACGTCTGTTGCAACATACTGTAAGAAAACTATTACATCAGAATCCACTATCACAAATTCCAAGAGTTACTATAGGATGCTATATGAGAAAACTAGTAAGGCATAGAAATGGTGGATAGAACAACAATGCCCATCAGGATATAAATGGGTTCCTAAGACAAAAATGAAATGGGTGCCTAAAGTTAGGAATGAAAGTGTGCAAAAGAAAGTTAGTTTTGCCAAAGATAATGCTTTTAGGATAACTAATCTCTTGAAACTAACAAACACTTTAGGATCTAATTTGTCATGTATTCCATCGTCCTCTAATTCTCTTGCAGATTATACAACTCATCCTATTCATTGTTGACTCGGGATGCACAAAGCACATGACGGGCAATCTATCACTGCTATGCAATTTTGTTAAAAAATATCTAGGTACCGTTAGTTTTGGCAATGATCAATTTGCTCTAATTCTTGGTTATGGGGATTTGGTTCAAGGAAATATCATAATCAACAGGGTTTATTACGTCGAAGGTCTCAATCACAATCTTTTCTCGGTTGGTCAATTTTGTGATGCGGATTTGTAGGTTGCTTTCCGGAATCTACGTGTTTTGTCAAAGATCTTCAGGGTAACGATTTACTCACTGGTAATCGTGGATCTAAACTCTATACAATTTCTCTTCAAGAAACAACTTCATCAACTCCAATCTGTCTCATGGCTAAAGCCTCAACAACTCAAGCATGGTTATGGCATCGAAGACTTTCTCATCTTAACTTCGACTACATCAACTTGCTTTCAAAGAAGGATGTCGTGATTGGTTTACCTAAGTTGAAATATGTTAAGGATCAACTATGTTCCTCTTGTGAAGTGAGTAAAGCAAAAAGAAGTTCATTCAAGACAAAGACTGTTCCAAGTTCGAAAGGACGGTTAAATTTGCTTCATATGGACTTATGTGGTCCAATGCGGGTTGCTAGCATAAATGGGAAGAAATATATTCTGGTAATTGTAGATGACTATTCCAGATACACTTGGACTCTCTTTCTAGGATCTAAGGATAAAACACCAGAAGTTTTAAAAGATTTTCTCACGATGATCCAAAGAAATCTTTAATCCCTAGTAATTTCTGTTCGAACTGACAGAGGCACTGAGTTCTTAAACAAGACACTCAATGCATTCTTTAAACAGGAAGGAATTGAGCACCAAACTTCTACTCTTGGAACAGCTGAATAGAACGGCGTTGTCGAAAGACGAAACCGTACTCTCGTTGAGGCTGCTCGAATGATGCTTTCGGCTTCTAAACTTCCTTTATGCTTTTGGGCTAAAGCAATTGCAACTGCATGCTATACTTAAAACAAATCTATTATCTTCTTGACACATGAAAAAATGGCATATCACATCATTAATGATAGAAAACCTTCAATTAAATACCTTCACATCTTTGGTTGCACTTGTTACCTAACCAAAGATGGTGAAAATTTAGATAAGATGAAAGAAAAACAGGATCCGTGCATTCTAATGGGATACTCCACTCAGTCAAAGGGATATCATATCTACAACAAAAGAACAAGATTAATAGTTGAATCAATACATCTCAGATTTGATGAGATCAAAGAGATGTCTGAGACGTTTGTTGCTAATGAAACTTCAGGCCTCGTTCCCCAACGAAAAAAGGCATCAGATTATGACAACTCTGACCCCGACCCACAACTACAAAATGTTTCTCCTTTAGCAGATACAATAGTTCCATCACAACAGGAGTTGGATCTTCTTTTCAATCCTTTGTATGATGAATTTTTCAATGCGTGTACTTCTCGTGTCAACAAGTCCTCTTCTCCCACCGATAATTCTAATCAACAAGACACACTACCTACAACAAATATTCACCCTGCATTAGAACCATCAACTCCTACAAATGTTCATGCTAAGGAAAACAACGATATTCAAGCAGAAAATACACAACATGAATTTACCAATCCTTTCTGTACACCGGTACAAGAAGTTGTTGAGTCTTCCTCACGCAATATTGGTAATTCAAATATGCATACCTTCAATCAACCTCAAGATTCTTAATATCGATGGACAAAATAACACCCGTTAACTCAAGTTCATGGAGATCCATCCAAGCTAGTGCAAACAAGTCGAAAACTTGCAACCGATCCTGAAATGTGTATATTCGCACTCAGCGTGAGTATAGCTGAACAAAAAAACATTAAGGAAGCAATGGCTGATTCTACATGGATAAAAGCAATGCAGGAAGAGCTTCATCAGTTTGACAGACTCCAAGTCTGGGAACTCGTTGACAAACCCTTTGGCAAGAACGTAATCAAGCTAAAGTGGTTATGGAAAAACAAAAAGGATGAAGACCAAACTGTAATTCGCAACAAAGCACGACTTGTAGCTAAAGGTTATGCTTAGGAAGAGGGTATTGATTTTGAAGAATCATTTGCTCCAGTTGCTCGCTTGAAAGTTGTTTAGATTTCGTCGCATATGTTGCACACAAGTCTTTTTCAATTTATCAGATGGACGTGAAAATGACATTTCTTAATGGTCCATTGAAGAAGGAGGTTTATGTTGCACAACCAAACGGGGTCGTTGATCCTGATCATCCAGAAAAGGTTTACCGTCTAAGGAAAGCTCTATATGGATTAAAACAAGCTCCAAGAGCCTGGTATGATGAACTCTTAAATTTCCTGATATCCAAAGGTTTTCCTAAAGGTACCATTGACCCGACTCTATTCATAATAAAATACCAGGAGGACATTCTACTTGTGCAAATTTACATTGATGACATTATTTTCGAGTCCACAAACCCTAAATTTTCTAAATGATTTGAATAATTAATGCACAGTAGATTTGAGATGTCCTTAATGGGGGAAATGAAATTATTTTAGGACTTCAGATCAACCAATCCCCATGAGGTATCTTTATCAATCAGGCCAAGTACGCTTTAGAGATACTTAAAAAACATGGTATGGAAAAAGGTCAAAGCATTAGTACACCAATGGCTACGAAACCTAAATTAGAAGCAGACTTGAGTGGTGAACCCGTAGACCAAACTGACTACCGTAGTAAAATTGGGTCACTCATGTATCTGACATCTAGTAGACCAGACATAGTGCAATCAGTATGTTATTGTGCAAACTATCAAGCAAGACCGACTGAAAAACACCTCAAAGAGGTTAAAAGAAACTTTAGATACTTAAGGGGTACCATTAATATGGGACTCTGGTATCCGAAGGGTTCTGGCTTTCAACTAACAGCTTTTTCAGATGCCGACCATGCCGGATGAATTGATACTCGCAAAAGCACTTTTGGAGGAATACAGTTCCTAGGTGATAAGTTAGTCAGTTGGATGTCAAAGAAGCAGGATTGTACTGCAATGTCATCAGCAGAGGCTGAGTACGTGGTGTTATCTGCAAGTTGTGCTCAAGTAATGTGGATGAGGACACAACTTAAGGATTATGGCTTCAACTACAATAAAATACCATTATATTGTGACTCTCAGTCAGCCATAGCAATCTCATGCAACCCTGTGCAGCACTCCCGTACCAAGCACATCCATACTCGATATCATTTCATCAAGGAACATGTTAAAAATGGTATAATTGAATTGTACTTTGTCAGAACTGAATACCAATTAGCTGATATGTTTACTAAAGCCTTACTCGAAGATAGGTTTTAGTATCTTGTCAGACGAATTGGTATGAGATGTTTGACTCCTGCAGAACTGGATGTTCTAGCAAATGAATGTGCTTGATATATTCTTCAAACATCGACTTGTAAATATTTTTGAAAAAAAGAAAAATACATAAATATAAAACATATAAAAACAAATACAAAAATATAAAATTTCAAAAAGAAAATACAAAATCAAAAAATAAGAAAATGTTTTACAAAAAGAATCTTTTCGACATGTCTCTTGGAATCAATAACATTTACGTACCTAGAAATGTTGATTAACATCGACACGGGCGTGTAAATGAAGTTCGAACAGGAGTTTCAAATGCTTTCAAAACATGTCATTTCTAATTTTTCTTAATGACTTGCAATTGCTCTCGGATTGCAACTCGGACCCGAACGACAAAGGAGAGTGTACGTTTCAGTGCGCTTATCCTTAGAGTTAGAAGAGAAGTCTTCTAACATTTGGTTTTTCAAAAAGTTGAACATAATTTTTCAAGAATTTCTCAACGACAATTCATATTCTTTTAAAATTGTGTGTTTAACACTCCAACCCTCATCAAGTTTCATTTTCAAAATGAGTCAATGTTTGAGGGGGAGTTTTTCAAAAAACAAAGTTTAATGATTTTGGATACATCATAACATGACAATAATTATGTATTCAAAACATTATAAAAAGTATTAATAACATCTCAGGAATAATAATGACTACTCAATAGATTGTATGTTATAAGATGATTTCGTGGTTGAGCACAATTTTTCAAGAATTCTTCAATGACAATTCATAATCTTTTAAAATTATGTGCTCAACAATGCTAACCCTCAATTTTATATTCATTTTACAACTTGGTATCATTTTTTGTTATCAAACATACGTAAAAATAAGGGGAAGCAAATTAATGTTCCATATAATTCATGATAAGTATAATAATATTTTTCCCACAAAATTTTCGTGACAAATTTTAATCACAAGGTATTTCAAAAACTAAGTGAATTAGTATTTAAAATAAAGGGAGAAATGTAATTAAAATGTGATCTTGAGAATAATAAGTGATCTAATTGACTCAAAGTGCTGTTGATACTCTTCAGAAAAGGTTTTATGGTTATGATCTCATACCCAACAACATCTTAATTTACGACGATTCTGAAGTCATAAGGTGGTTAGGTTAGGAATCAGTCTTATGATCCAACCAGAACCGGAGGGATCTACCCAAGGACACTCCATAGTTAGAAATAGCAGTCCTTAGGTATGATTGGAGATGAATGAGTTAAGGGAATAATGCCGACTAAGACTGAGCTAACACTGGAACAATCACAACAAGGTGTTAGTAATGACGTCTTTGTAAGCATTAAAGGGGTTGAAGAATTAAAAAGAAATGTATGGATAAAGGGTGAAAACAAAGAAGCCCTCCCTACAACTTTAGGCAGAAACCGGGTCAATACATAATCTATCGGTTTTTACAAAGACAAATTCTAATAATGAAGACGACATCATGGACCCAGTGATGCAATGCACAACCCTTCCCAACCATTCGGGTTTCTCTCAAAAGAAACTTATCTCATTTTTCACGGAGATACACACCACTTCTATTGACTTTCTTACTCCGAGTTAATTAATATTGAATAGGTGGCAGTCTGCTCCAGCCTCTGAGTACTAAAACTAAAACACACTAATCGAGTGTAGAGCCAAGGGATCAAAAAAATAAATCTCATTAGGACACATTTCATTACAAACACTTGTTGAACATCAATAAGTTCACAAGCTGTTAACAAGAGTCCTACGCATTATCCTTGTGATTTTACCAGAACATCCGAGTGATACTAATGTATTCACAATGAAGATGGAAATCCTGCTTGTGCCAACATCAAACAAGCACGGAATGGAAAGAGCGTGAAAAAGTCAAAGTCAACAATGTCAAAGTCAATAAAAGTCAAAGTCAAAGACGGAGCCGAAATCAAAAAAATCTTAAATGGGCCAACCCACACCCATTTAATGGGCCGGGTCAGCCCATTAAGCATTCAAGTATAAGACTTATAAGCCTTAAGTCTTATGAAGGCCCTTAAAATCCAAAACCCTTACCCGACCCAATTACAAAGCCCAAACCAAACACTTAACAACCCACACATAAGGCTGTTAAGTCATTTACACCACTAGTCCTTCACCCTTTGCATCATTAGTCCTCCAGGATTAACATTGTTAGTCCAAAAGGACTAATGATGCAAACACTTACCAAAATCAGGGCAAACGCCCGTTATCTTTCAATTCACCAAATCCTTTTCCCGCCAACCCCCATTAATACTATTCATCTGTCTTCTTTACCTTGACCTCTGCACCATCAAACAAACACATTATTTTCCCTCAACCCCACTTCACATGGACTAATTTCCACCTTGGAAATCCTATTAAACACCATTGGCTGCAAGAGAAGAAGACAAAAATTAAAGGGTTGAGATCATCCCCTTGGAGAGCACTCAAATTGGATGGCTTAGATGATGACTTCGAGCTCTCTCACACAGGAAACACACCTCTCCATTGTATCAGTAAAGAAACACAAGTCTAAGATCCAAGACCTTGAAGTTTTTCTATATAAAGAGGGACATTGTAAGCCCTAAGTGGCATCTAGTTTTGAAGTTTTTAGTTTTCAGCTTATATTTATGGCTTTTTAAGCTTATTGTAATTTATTTTAAAAAGCCTTGTACTGTTTTATTTAAGTTAATGAAATTTCAGTTTTTATGTTAAAATCTTGTTTTTAAGTTAATGTCATTTATGTTTTAAAAATCGTTTTATAAGCTCTCTTAAACTATTTTTACTTGTTACTTAAGCTGTTTAACTTAAGCTATATAAACTTTCCCATAGTTTATATAGCTTAAGTCCTTTTACCTCAAAAATCACTCAAAAAGCTAAAATGGATGATAAGCTAGCAATGGATGAGCTTATGGGTTTCACTAGCTTGTCTTTGACAAGCTAGAGCTTTGTTGATTTGAGCTCTAAAGAGCATTTTATACCCTTGTTTGAGCAAAGGGTCTAGTAAGTTCACTTTTTGTATTTTAGCTTATTTATTGTTGTATTGCTTATTTACTGCCTTTCACTGCTTATTATTGCTTATCTATGCTGTCTAATGCTTATTAATGCTTGCTTGTTGTTTAAGTTTTCCTTGCTAATGTCTTTTCATTTAAACGGTCTTAATTTGCTTTAAAACTGCTTAATCTTAGTTTGCTTATTTAAGTGCTTATTATTGTGTTTTAATTGCTTTATTGTGCTTATATTACTGTGTGCTTAACCTATGTTGAGTTTTTGCAAGTTTTCTAAGTCTTTCTCAAGCTTAAAATAGATTTTCATTTTCTTAAGGGGTGTTTAGCACTAGCAGTATTAACATGAGTTAATACTGCTAGGTGTGTTTTGTCCTTTAATTCAACTTTGAAAAGCTTAAATTAATCTTTTAAGTTAGCTTTGATAAGTTTTCATAGTTTAAAACTCATTTTGAAGGTTTATTGAAGTCATGGTTTGAATATATAGATTTTAAGCTTTATAGTTTAGCTTATTAGTTTGAATTTGGATTAGGTGCTTATAGGTGTGGTTTTTTTGCTTGTTTATACTTAGAATGCAGTAGAATTTGGTTACCATAAGTGTGCATTTGCCATTGTGGTTTTGGTTAAAATCTGTCAAAGTTATCAATTCTATTTTCAAAGTTTAAAATCCATTTTTCAATCTAGATTTTAAGTAGGTTAATATTAGATTTAAGTTTTAAAAATCATTGCACAAGTAGATCTTAGGGTAAATTTGATCTGTTTTAGCTTAATTTGTAGTTCAGGGCTTATTAGATAAGCTGAATTTAGGCCTGCACTTTACCCCTTAAAAACTGAAAAAAAAAAAAAACGTAGGATTTAGGAAAAACAACCCTTTTCATTTGGCTTTTTCATGGCTTATATGATTTTCAAAATGTTTTCTGATTGATGTTCTAAATAGCTTATTGTATAAGCTTTACATGCATATAAGTCATTAAGCCATAAGGATCCATCTTCTAGCTTAAAAATAAGCTAGAAAGTGCCCCTTTGGCTGTTTGGTTAGTAGGTTTTGGCCTAGTTGCTTATTTGCTTATTTTAGCTTATGGTTTGTTAGGATTGCTTAATTTTGTGTTTAGTTTTGCTTATTAGGTTAGGATTAAGGGTCTAGTAGCTTATTGAGTTTGAGGTTTAGCTTATAGAAGCTTGTGGCAAAAATCTGTTTTAAGACTTAAAGCATTTTAGCCCTTAAGCCAAATCTGTCATCTTTTTATAGATTATTTCTAGCTTATTCTCTTATTTTATTTGCTTATTTTTGTTTCCTTGTGCTTATTAGGTTTAGGTATAAGCTTGTTTTAGCTTATTTTGTTTTTAACTTAGCTCATTTAGTTATTAAAAGCCAAATTAGTTTTAGCTTGTTTAGTCCAAGTCTTAGCATATCTGTCACCTTTTAGAGCTTATTTCTAGCTTATTTTTAAGTCTTATAAAAAGTCACCTTTTTAAAGTTGCTTATTTTTAGGTCTTAAAGCTTTTCCATAAAAAAGTTTTGCAAAAATAAAAACATTGGGAAAGTGGGAAGCCAAGGGTGAGCCAAGGCTCGAACCCAAGACCTCTACCACCCTCAACCAACGTTTTAACACACACCACACTACCACTAGCACCAGTAGGGCCATCTGGTATAGATTTGCAAAATTTAATACTTAACACCCTTTTTAGCTTTCAGCCCATTTAGGCTTTTTAACAGCTTATTTTGATAAGCTGTTGAACCCAGCTTATTTTTCTTATATTTAGCTTAGTACAAAGTATTTTTCATAAATTTTCCAAATTAGTTTAGTATTTTTTATTAATTTTTTAGATTAAATCCGTTTTTAATTCATAATAAAAAATATAAAAGTCAAAAAAATATAAATCTTCTTTTAAAAAATTTCTTTTATCATTTAGGATTGTTAAAAATTAATTTTGCTTTCGTAGGGTTAAATTTATAGAATTTGGTTTTTTAAAGAACGGGATTTGAATCCCGTTGTCATTTTTAGTGTTTTAGCTTAAATTGCTTTCGTTTTAGGGTTTCTTTTATTATTTTTTTTGCATTTTAAATTGTAGAAATAGAATCCAAACCAAAAAATCAATGAATCATTAAAAAACGCGACCACGAACTTAATCCCGATTCTTAATTCACACCTCGTTGGGAAACGACCCGGGAAGGTTTCTTAAGGTTTTACTTTGGTTAAGAGTAATCCTTTTAAAAAGCCTTACGGAATTCTTACTCTTCTATAATTGATATTATCTTATTATATATATTTATATTATATTAAGTGACGATCAATTTTTGGCGCCGCTGCCGGGGAGGTGTGTTACGATTATCGTGTTTCGTTTGAAGATTAGGAGTTTTTTGGTGGATTTTGAGTAGGAGAGCCTTTTTATGGATATTAAGGAGGAGATTACAGGAGGAATGATGGTTGTAGCAGGTGGTGTTGTTGGGTTTGGTTGTTGGTTGTTCAGGTTTTCCTTTTCAGCATTCTTTTCAGCTCTTCTTTGAAAAAGCTAGGAGATGGTTGCTTGGTTTGTGTTCTTCTCCCCCTCAGCAGGCATAGTGTCAGCTTGGCCTGCTGAAGGAACACTTTGATCTCCAGCTTTTAATGAGGCAGAATCTAAAACCTGTGCAAACTTGTTTAAAGCTTTTGTGACATTTAGCAAGAGACCTAGAAGAGCATCTAAGGTTTTTAACTTTATCTTGAACTGATGCAACCTGCACTGGTAGTGAAACAAATTCCGCTGGAAGTTCCCACTTAAGTATCTTCAGTTCAGCAATTTGTGATGTAAGACTTGTGACAGTCTTTGTAAAGTCTTCTAGTTTGGAGGGAATTTCTTTCAAATCTCTTGGTAGCTCAATCTCCAATTCATGAACTTGTTGCTTTAACCCTTTTACTTCTTCAGTCAGTTCATTAAACTTAGAGGAAAGATCCTTCAGCTTAGTTGGCAGTGAGCTGCTAAAGTCATGAGCAGATAAAATCTTTGAGAATTCAGTTTGGAAAGACTTTGCCAGAAGCTCATTGAGCTATCCTACATTAGGAAAGGATGGTTGAGCTTTAAGGAGAGCAACTTCAGCTTTTTTCTTCTCAAGTTCCAGTTTGTGCTTTTGAGACTGAAGAATGAGGACTTGGTTGGTGAGCTCTTGAATTTGAGAAGACTTGGGAGATGAGAAAGGAGCTTTTTGCACATCAAGAAACCATCTCCATAATGTCACAAGAAAAAAAGGCTCAGATTAAGCTTTACAAAACTCGTGAAGACAAAGAACTTGATAAGGTCATTGCTTTAGAAAACAAAGTCAAGGTTTTGAATGATATGTAGTTAACAACCTCGGTCAATCGGATTCTACATACAATGTAATATACTTAATCATAATTGGTAAAACGCGTTTTGCAAATACCTGAGTCCTCTAAAAATATCATAAGAGCGAATCCTCGTTCTATTATGATATAGGTGCTATTAATGATAATCTTGCTTTAATGTTAAAACCCTGAATCGACGAAAGATTCGTCTTGCAAAAGAAAGTCGATCCAAAATTAAGAGAATCTAATCAGACTTTTGAATTATGACCAGCTCGAATAGTCTTTATGGATGTGTTCGTTACACATAGGAAGTCGCCTGAACAAACAATATTTTCAAAAACATCAAAGATAAGTCTTACATCTTATAATAATGTGTCGACAATTTTTGCTAAGAGTTTGTTTTTCGAAACAATACAAACTTTGTTAGTAAAACGATGGATGAATAGCAATGCTCCTTGGGATCAAAGGTAAAAGGTCTTCTAATGAAATTTTAAGATTAAAAAGAGTGTTGACATGATTTTGATGGGAGTGGGAACGTTCGCAAACAAACATCGCTAAAAGAACATATTTGGTAGACTAGTCCTTTCATTCTAAACACTATCGAAGAAATTTTTGCCCCAAAATTTGAAGAATCAAACGCGGGACTTCGAAATTTTTTAATTGTGTTTGATACGAGGGTAAATCGGTTGATGATTTGACGATACTTTAATTCTCTTGAACATGAAGTCGGGACTCTCACTTCTTCAAATATCAAACTGGAAAACTCAAAAAACACCGTTTTTGATCTGAATCGATAGACTTTTCAACGGGAATTATTATGTGATACAAGAATGCAATATTGATGTGGTATACTGATATAGATGAAAGTCAGTAATTTGCAATGTGATTATTGTGCGATACTTTGGAAAATGTACATATTGAAAAAGAGCTTTCTAAAAAGTTAGAAAACTAATGTCACTAGAGTTGTGCAAGCATCTACAGAAACATGCGAATTAATTCTTGAACTCGATCTTACAACAAATACAATAGAAAGGATAATAAAAAATGAAAAATCTTATGAGAAAAATCACGTCGCCACCGTATTTCTGAAAGAACTTGAAACAGATATTTTGGAAATTCTAGACTTGAAAGCTCAATTTTAACGACAAAGGAATTGCAATAAGTGAGTTGAGAAAACTCCATTGAAAAGAAGAAAGGAAAAATCTGGTGGAAACCAAGTTTGAAACAATCATCAGTTATTCGACAAATCGAAAAGCTTTCAAAAGTTCACACAAAGACACACAATCTAGTTTTTGGAAAATCGGCTATTTTTTTGATTCTCTGAAAGAAGATTTTTCAAAGTCAATACGACACGGTTTACTCAGAAATAATGTGTCAAATGATCTTTCAAAACAGTCACCTGCATAGAATTGTCGCCTTCTGAACATTAAGCCTATCTTAAAGAACACAAATGTGATTGCCCTAGGAATGATATATCAGTTAACACTTGAGTCCCAATCAACTAGAAACACCCAGTTGCTATCAAGATATTAGGAAAACTAAACAACAAATAGCTAAAGCGTGTCTCTTTCTACAGGAGTAATTCCCACATACTAGCGTTAGCAGACCACTAGCTTAAGAAGACTTAAAATCGAATAGGAGATAGAGTCATGTCTACAATAGTCAATGGGAAGAGCAGGAATAGAAGATCACATAGGGAATTTTAAGTTTGTAAATAATAAAACGTTCGGTAAATGGGTTGTAATGACAGTTTGAATGCTAAGACTTGAATGTTAACTTAGTTTTGTGTTATTGTCGACCAAATATGTGTCCTGAATGACATATCAATGTTTATGTGTTCTACATTATAATAATGGCTATCTCGCGCGATTCTAGGATAGACAGCCAATTGCTGTGCATATTTTCTAGAGAACCCAAGCCATATTGTGAACCAATCTGTTTGCAACATTCCAATAAGAAAAAAAGTTGCAACAGACTCCACTATCAATAACCTTAGAAACTTAATAGAAGTTATATGAGCATTAGTAAGACATGCAGTTGTGGTACCCTCAAGTTTACACCAACCCCGGTTAAATAATGGAAACCTAAGTAAACTAATAGTGAAATGTTAAACCTAATGCTAGTATGCCTCTAGGAAATGAAACTAGAAATGCTAATATTTCGGAACACATGACTTTGCTCTTCTTGTGAGTTGGGGAAAGCAAAAAGAAAGTCTTTTCACACTAAGACTACCCCGAGTTCTAAACGAAGATGACAACTCTCTATACATGGAATTATGTGGTATTTGCAGAGTCAGAATGGGGGGGGGGGGGGGGGGGGGGGGGGGGAAGGGGGGGGGGGGGGGGGGGGGGGGGGGGGGGGGGGCGGGGGGGGGGGGGGGGGGGGGGGGGGGGGGGGGGGGGGGGGGGGGGGGGGGGGGGGGGGGGTGGGGGGGGGGGGGGGGGGGGGGGGGGGGGAGGGGGGGGGGGGGGGGGGGGGGGGGGGGGGCGGGGAAAGCATTATATGGAATGAATATGTTCGCGTATATTGATGTTGCTGACTACTCCAGATAAACTAGGCGTAACTATCTTCTTGAGTTCCAAAGGACGAGATCTTATGCGTTCTTTTGATTTCCTCACACTTGTCCAATGAGGACTCATGCTCAAGTTTAGAACAGTTTGAATGACATAAGGCACGGAATTTTTGAATAAATTCTTCATGCGTACTTTGCAAAAATGGGTATATAAGACACAAAAACATCAACTGCTCGAAAACTATGAACAAAACATGGTTTTGTCGAAAGACGGAAGCCTTACTCTTGTTGAGGTTGCAATTCTGAACAATGCTATAGCACCGCTTAAAGTTCCTTTGTTCTTCTGAGGATGATAGCAATTGTAACAGGAAGTTTTAATCTCAAAAGCTCGTTAACTTGTAATTCCTAGACATGAGAAAACACTTAACACAGCATCCAATTGCCAGGAAAAACCGTCAGTTAAGTTCTTTTTACATTTTTGGTTCTCTTTGTTACATCGTCAAAGATTGGTGAAAATCTTGATAAATGAAGGAAAAGGAGATGCATTGTATTTTTGTAGGGTTTATTCTTACTTTCGTCAAGAGCTTACAGAGGTATTTAACAATTGACCAAGAATAAATATATTGAAACCATTAATGTTAGCTTTGTTGGAATTGACTCAAATGTTGTAAGATCACGTCAGTTTTTGTACACCCGTTCACATTGTCCGAAACGGCATTATTTGAACAGACAGTTTTAAAGTTCCTGGTCACCTAAAGTCTCAAGAAAATGTTCCTCAAAGCAGATGCAGGATATTAGTATTTACAACATCAAATGAGTTGGATTTTGCTATTTAGTCGAGTACGATGAATTTATCAATGGAATACTCCAGTTGTGTCAAAGTCTTCAGCTGTACTATCGTTGTGATGCTATCAATAATCAATAAACGTAAACATAATATAACAATCTCAACTCAATCTTCTACAACAACCGATGTTACAGATACACCTCCATTGAACATTTAAACAACACCTCAAACTACAAATCAAGCACCAACTCAAGAACCAACTGTCAATGCCTCTGAGAACATTATTCAAGCAGAAACCAATCATAAAAATGCATAAGTTGACGATAATGAATTTGTAAACGTTTTTAGTACACCGATACAAAAATGTGGGGAGACATCGTCTCGTCATGTTGACTCGTCAAACATGCATACATTTTATCAACATCATCCTTCTGTACAACGTTGGACAAAAGATCATCCATTAGAACAAGTCATTGGAAATCCTGCTCAATCAATTAGACAAGACGTCAACTCGAAACAGATGGCGAGATGTGTATGTTCGAACTCACCGTAAGTCGAACCGAACTAAAGAACATCAAAGAAGCCATGGCTGATTCTGCATGGACTGAAGCGATGCAGGAAGAACTTCACCAGTTTCATCGATTAAATGTATGGGAATTAGTCAACAAACCACTTTGCAAAAATGTCATTACCTTGAATTGGCTTTGGAAAAACAAACGTGATGAGGAAAATACAATTATTCGAAACAAAGCTCGTATTGTAGCTAAGGGATATGCTCAAAGGGAAGGAATTAATTTTGAAGAGTTATTTACACCAGTTGCTCGGTTGGAAGCTGTCTGGTTGTTTATTGCATACGCTGCACACAAATCATTTTACAGTATACTAGATAGACGTTAAAACAACATTTCTTTATGGACCTCTAAAGGAAGAAGTGTACGTAAACCAGCCAGATGGATTGGTTGACCCATATGATCCTGACCAAGTTTACCGTCTCAAGAAAGCATTATATGGTCTCAAACAAGCACCAAAAGCGTGGTATGATGAACTCTCCAACTTCTTGGTATCCAAAGGATTCTTAAAAGGTTCTATTGATCCAACTCTGTTCATAACTAAACATGGGGAAGGCATATTGCTTGTGCAAATTTACGTTGATGACATTATTTTTGGTTCTACGAACCCAAAACTTTCAAAACGATTTGAAAAACTAAGGCACAACAAGTTTGATATGTCTATGATGGGGGAGCTGAAATTTGTTTTAGGAATTCAGATCCACCAATCCCCTCGTGGTATCTTTATAAACCAAGCTGAGTATGCTCAAGAGATACTTAAAAAGCATGGTATGAACTCATGTGATATCATTGGTACTCTAATGGCTACAAAACACCTAGATGCTGACTTGAGTGGTACTCCGGTCGACCAAACGAAATATCGTAGTATGGTCCGAAGCCACTTCATGTACCTACAGCAAGTAGACCAGATATTATACATCAACATGTTTATTATACTCGTAATCAAGCGAAAAACCGACTGAGAAATATCTCACTAAAATCTCACTACACTGCGGTTCAGCGGATCTTTCCGTACCTTAATAGATTCCCATAACATGGTCTCTGGTATCTGAAGGACACCTAAAACGGTTGAGACAACAGCTTTTCCAGATTCGGATCAACGCGCGGTCTGTCTCGATTTACGAAAGAAAGCCCCCACATCTAGTGGCATAAAATTTATAAGGTAGATAGATTTAGTCAGCTGGATCGACCAACAGAGCAGGAGCTACACTTCAATGTCTTCACCATAAGCCGAGTAATTTGTCGTTTATCTGCGTCTGCGCTTCGAAGTCTATGGTTTGAGAACTCAACTAACAGATTATGGCTTTCACTTTGATAAAATACCTATGTATTGTGACTCAAAGGCAGCCATAGCCATCTCGTGCAATCCAGTCCAACATTCCCGTACCAAACACATCGATGTCAGATATCACTTCATAAAGGAACAGGTTGAAAAGGGTATTGTTGAATTATTCTTTGTCGGAATTGAATACCAGTTAGCTGACTTGTTTACTAAAGCTTTATCGAAAGATAGGTTTAAGTATCTTGTCATACGACTCGGTATCTTGTCAACACTCCCTTCCTCAAATAAATTTTCAAAAGTGTAGTACTATCAATGTCATTTTATATGGTTCAATTTCTAAGGGGGAGCTTTTAAAAAAAACAAAGCCTTTTAATGTGTTGGGTACATCTTATAAATGTCAATTTTATGTATCCAAACACATTTTGTGAAATTAAAATGTGGAAACTTAATGTCAGTTAATAATATACATTGTTCACCAAGGCATCTCACTCCGTCTTCAACATTGTGTGGTGTCATATCATTTTTTTTCATTCCAATGTCAAGTTTTCACGGGCGTTGTAAATTGAAGTTCGAGCGAGAGTTTCAAATGATTCAAAAATGTCAGTTTCTAAAGTTTTCTCAATGCTTATGTACATTTCCGTGCTGTAACTCGGTCGCGAATGTCCAGGGAAGTGTACGCCTTAGTGCGCTTACTCTAAAATAGAAGAGAAGTCTTCTATCATGTTTTTAAAATCGTTGAACACAATTTTTCAAAAAGAACTTTCAATGTCAAATTGTCTACAATATAATTTGTGGTCTTTTTCCATAATATGTGGTATTTGTTAAAAATTGAGTGTTCAACACTCCCTTCCACTCGAATAAATTTTCAAAGAATTGTTAGACGTAGAAAGTCATTTTATGAGAATCGAATTTGAGGGGGAGCTTTTTTATTAACAAAGCCTTTTAATTGTGTTGGGTAATCTCTTTAATGTCAATTTTATGTTTCCAAAAACACATTTTGTGAAATTAAAAGGTGGAAAATCTAAAAGGTCCGCATATATAATATAATTGTTCACTCATGCATCTCACTCCGTCTTCATCATTTTGTGGTGTATATCAATTTTTCATTCAATGTCAAGTTTTATAAATATTGGTTCCCTCATTATTACTGTTGAAGGGGAGCTGTTGGATTGAATTCTGCAATACATAGTTATAATATTTCTCCCATGGAATTTTTCATGTCAAATTTTAATCAATTGGTATTTCAAAATACTAAGTGTTTTATTATTTAAAAAAAGGGGATAAATTTGTTAATTAAAATATGATATATAGAAGAATGTGATCTTTAGACTCTAAGTGCAAACTTTTCCTTCTTGTGCTAATCAATTTGAAATCTAAGCAGCACATGTGTAGGGGGAGTATTTGAAAATAACAATGTCAGAAAATAGTTTTATGGTTCTATCTCATACCCAACAACCTATTAATTTCACGACGATTCTGAAGTCATAAGGTATTTAGGTAAGGTATAAGTCCTACGATCCAACCAGAACCGGAGGGATCTACCCAAGGACACTCCCATTTTAGTTTAAAGGGGGAAATATAGCAAGAGTCCTTAGGTATGATTGGAGATGAATGTGTATAAGGGAAGAATGCCGACTAAGATTGAGCTAACACTGGAACAATCACAACAAGGTGTTAGTAATGACGTCTTGGTAAGCTTGAATGGTTGAAGAAATAAAAATAAAGGTAGATAAAGGGTGAAAACAAAGCAGCCCCTCCAAACAAACTTAGGCAGATAAACCGGTGTCAATACATAATATATCAAAATCACAATGATGATTGTTGATATTGAAGACGACATCATGGACCCAGTGATGCAATGCACAACCCTTCCCAGCCATTCGGGTTTCTCTCAAAAGAAACTTGTCTCATTTGTCACGGAGATACACACGTTATCTATTGACATCTCACTCTGAGATTGTTGATATTGAATAGGTGGCAGTCTGCTCCAGCCCCGATTACTAAAAACCAAAAGTGCAAAAACGAGTCTAGAGCCAAGAAGAGATCAAAGTATAAAATCTCATTAGGACACAATGTCATAATACTCTTGTTGAAACACTATAAAGTGTCACAAGTCTGGTAACAATGAGTCCTAGCTATTATCTTGAGATCTTGCCAGAAACATCGAGTGATACTTAAGCATTCACAATAAAGATGGAAATCCTGCTTGAGCCAACATCAAACAAAGCTCTTTGGTAGGTGACTTGCAAGATTCTCATGAATCGAGCTAGTGCTATTGGATAGCGATTTTGGATTTCGTTAATGAATTGACGACTTATCAGAAGATAGTAACTATTGATTCACTCTGACCGGGTTGTCTGCTTTGAGACTGTTCCGCGGTAATGAGAACGAGCAAGCTAGGTGAATCTACTACACATTGTGTTAGCTAGATCCTACGCTTTGGAGCTGGAAAACCTGTTCAAGGAGATTCCTTGAATCTTACTGATCACAGGTTATTGTATTTTATACTATTAAAAAGGGTAACGGTGGTTAAGATTCACCGAGTCAAGATGAATGACAAAGCCATTATATCTTTTATTTGCATAACTGTCTTTATTTCAGGTTTAGAGATGGTGTTGCAGCCTCTTTCCAGCGCACCAGTCTTGGATTCATTACCACATGCTCATACTCAAGCTTTCAAAGTCAATCGTTCAACATCAAGATAGTTGATTCTAAACTTCCCACCATCAAAGAGCCTCAAAGTCAAATAAAGAAATCATCAAGGGGGGGACTTGTTAGACTTATAATCATATATGTCAAACAAGAAGGATGTATCAAGTTTATGAGCATGTTGGTCAAGAGCACAAGATGATCAAGAAAGTCAAATCAAGATGATTCAAGTCAAGGAGATGATGCAAGATAAAGATCTCAAGAACTCAAAGTCAAAAGATAAAGGCTCAAGATCAAGCCGCACAATGGCTCTGAATGATCTAAGCCATTACAAACAAGACAAGACCAAAAACAAGGCAAATGAGCAGAATAAACGTCAAAATCATTTCTTCAACGTCATCGGTAAGTAAGGAGGAGTTTGAAGAAAGAGACCTCAACATTGGGGGAGATTGTTAGCCTTAATTTTATATAAGTCGACAAAGAATGCTTATCGTCTTATTTGTCGTAATTGTCTTGTTAAGTCTAATAGGCTAGTCGGGGTTCTCAACGGGCTTGATTGTAATTCTAATATTGTCGTTGTTTAGGGCTCAAAAGCCCTATGTTTAGCCAAGCCCGCCCAAGTAGAAAAGCCCATTCGCTACTACTTGGCAATGGGTTTAAAATAGAACCTCTCATACATGAAGAGGGTGTTGGTTACCATTTGCATAATTTGTGTGTGTGTGTAATCTTCCATCTCTAGTTTCTCTCTAATAAATCTTCCAACTTTTCTCTCTTCTCTTTTCTACTATTTTGCTTATTGGTATAGCTTATGTTGTGAAATGGATTAAGCTTTTGGGATAACAATTGCCCTTTTAGATATTTGTCAAAATCCATAGATCGATTCAACCTTTAAAATACATATATTTTAAAAATCTTGAGTGACCTTGGCTTCTGATACCAATTGTGGAAACTAGAAGGGGGGGGGGGGTGGAATAGTTTACATGTTCATTTGCGTTTTAAAGTTTTGCTTTTAAAATTACTTAGATTCGAGTAAGTAGTTGCTTCAATCAATCAACAATTATGAATAACAAAGTCATATCTAAACTAATTTCTTAATAACATTCACAACAATATATAAAGAGTATGAGCGAAGGATCAATCAACAAGACACCAATATTAATAGTGGTTGGCTTACGAAAGTCTTCTTCACCGTACTACATCCCAAGTATCCCACTCGAGATTTCACTATGTCAACAAGCTCCCTTCAGGCGGAGAAAACCGTTTACACGTCGCTTACGTTATTTTCCGACACTAAGCTAAATGTCGAGTCCTAATCTTAGCTAGACCAATCACAACTTCACAAATCCACTATACACTCACAAGATCTACACATCGGTATATACACGCAATCCGAATACACAATTACAAAATTAATTTACTCATATAAGAGATTTGCTACTTGAAGATAGAGGGAGAGATCACTAAATAAACAATTCTGTTTCTTGGCGGAATACGAATTGATTCTTCTCTTGCACTTGAATGAGAAAGGAGGATGGGAAGAAGAGATTTATGATCACTGGAAACAAGATCTAAGAATGTTAGTGGATCAAGGGGAAGATTTAGAGAGAGAAAGATGATTTTTAGAGAGAGAAAGTCATCTGAAAATTTCATGCTAAGTGGTTTGTTTTTCTAGTGGGGATAGAAGCAGCATTTATAGGCAGGGAAGGAAACACAACGGTCACTGGGGGCCTGGTCCCAGGCTAGGGGTCCCAGGAATTATCTGGGGGTCGCCAGGCCTATAAGGGGGCCGCCCAGTAGACTACGCTCTTGTTTTTGTCTTTTTGTGGGGAATGTTGTATTTGGTATGGAAGCTTCTCTTTTGGGGGAAAACCATATTCATTTTTTTTTATTTTTTAAATAAAACACTTTTCTATTATTTTAAAGTATTCTTATGGATTTTTATTTTGTAAAAATACTTTTGTGAAAATGTAATGATTAAGAAAAAATATTTTCTTGATCACTAATCATGCTTAATGATTCGTTTGTTCATACCTTAAGTGATTAATCTTAGAAACGGAATTTTACAATTAATAATTTGTAAACGTTTATTTTTATTGTAAACGTTTTTACATTTTGTTATTGTCAAAACGTTGAGAGGTCGAAAAATATAAATAACGTTTTTAGACATTATTTGTATTAACGCGTTTCATCTTTCTCATACAAGGATCTGGTTCTTTTCTTTTTAGGCCTCCCAATAGGCACACGATATTTAGTGGTAGATGAGTAGTAGGACAAGGGGATTTGACCCAATTTTTACTACCATTGATTGGTTGCACCTTATGTGAATAAACCTCTTTCCATGTAGAAAACCTATAAAAAGGATGAACCTATTCTTCTAAGTTATTCAACAGTAGTTGCATTAACGGCCCATATTTACATTTGTAGCTACGACATGCTTGCAAGGGATCCTAGTGATTTCCCATTTCCTACATGTACAAGTTCCATGACTAATATCTACCACATATTGGTCACCGAAAGACCTTGAAACTTAGTACTTAAATCCCACGGGCGAAAACGCAAAAAACTGTCGAAAACGTAAAAAACCAGTCGAAATCGTAAAAAAGCGGACGAAAACGTAAAAAAACAAGCGAAAACGTAAAAAATCGTATAAAGAACTATTATTGTTAAAGGACTAACGATGCAAAGCGATCGTTAGCTAAATGGACTAACATTGTCATAATAACTAACGGTACAAACATTTGGTTCAAGTCGGTTAAAAATTTGAAAGTACGTGGGTTTCGGTGTTAATAAAAAAGTAAAGGGTTCAAGTCGGGAAATTTTGGAAAGTACGTTGGTAATTTATGGCTTTTACCCTAAAAGTTTACATAAACAAGTTATTTAGTCAAAAGTTTACTTGACGACGACTAATCACTTAAGGTATGAATATGACATTATTATACATAGTTAATGATCAAAGAAAAATATTATCATTTACATAAACCTTTTCTAATCAAATGATTTAAGTTAACACGTGATTAATTATAAGCTAGTTATATTAATCATGTAAGACAAAATAAGATTAACCATAAGTGGAAATAATCTTTCCAAATCTTCCCAAATCTAAAAAATCTTTCCTTATTCATGATAAGAAATATTTTCTTCTAGAAGAATCTATTAAACTAGTTTTAATAATTACAAAACAATATTTTGTATAGATTTTGGGTTAATCACAGAATGACAAATGTTGTCCCAACTCCACCCACGGATCCACCAATTACACTGGACGGATCCAGGGTTTGGGAGAACTGTGAGTCGCACGAATCACTCCCCTGGGACATATTTGAATTTCAAAAGGTTGCCTATAAATACCAACCTTAAGTCTTCATTTTAGACAACTCTTGACAAATATTTTTCTTACACATATTTTATCTTTTGTATATTCTTTGATCATTATATTTGTTACATAATCCATTACAAGTGATCAACTCATTCCACTCTTTAGTGAAGAACACTCAAGAAGACGTCAAGCTTCAAGTGTTATTAGTTTTAGTTGTGTCATCACGTTTGTGATAATCATTCATCTTGTATATCTTGTGTTGTGTGTTGTGTGTATCATATGTGTATGATAGGTTAGTATTTAGGCCATAAAATACATAGTGTGTTAGATTGGTTCTATCTCGAAGTAGATCTCGGTATTTAGCTTGGTACCAGAAAAAGTGTAAGCGACGTGTACGGTTTTCTCCGCCTAAAGGGAGCTTGTTGACATAGTGAAGATAACTCTCAAGTTGGGTACTTGGAGAGTGGAGTAAGGCGAAGAGGAGCTTCGTAGCCGAACCACTATAAATCATTGTGTCATTGGTTTGATCTTTCTTATCTTTACTTGTTCATATTTCGTAGTTAGTTTATTTACTTATTGCATCGCTATCATATACACTTGTGTATATCTTTTGAATTCACATAAGTCGACAATCTAAGTTTTAATTTTAAAACGGTAAAAACTATTCAACCCCCCTTCTAGTTTCCACATATATGAATCAAGCTTGTGTCAACTGGATATCGATTCGCTCTAGTAAATGAATTGACGACTTAATCAGAAAGATAGTAACTATCTGATTCACTCTTACCGTGTTGTCTACTTTGAGACGTTCCAGTATTAAGAACAAGCAAGCATGGTGAATCTAATACATTTGTGTTAGAGGATCTTACGCTTTGAGCTGGAAACCCTGTCAAGGAGATTCTTTGAACCTACCTGATCACAGTTACAACATTTATATTGTAAAACGGTCCTACGGAACCAGAGGTTAATGCAACCGAATCTCGACGAATAACAAAGCCATATTCGTCCATAATTGCTGTTTATCACTAACTTTAAAATGCAGGTATAAACGACGGTGTTGCAGCCTCATTCTAGCAGAGTTGAATTCACTACCACATGCTCATGCGCAAACTACAAAGACATACTATAAGCATCAAGATTCAAGAATCAAGAAAGCTCAAGAATTAAAGATAAAGACTTTCGTAAACTCTGATATATAAGATCTTCCTTTAAGATATCAAGTCTATCAAGGGAGAATGTTAGCAAGGTTTCAAGATGATGCAAAGTATGATAATGTTGGTCAATACATAAGATCGCAAGATGGCAAAGACGACAAATACAAACAAGGAACAAATTTAAAGATCTCAAAACAAAAGACAAAGTCGAAAGACAATGACAAAAGCTCAAGATCAAAGATCACAT
>BQNB010028789.1:36068-47898 GCA_026074375.1 Tanacetum coccineum
TAAAGAAAATATTCACAGATTTAAACACAAAGTGTCAATACGTAGCGATAATCTCTTCACAGCCTCCCCGGCAGCGGCGCCAAAAATTGATTCGCCGAAACTTACTCCTTAAAACATATCTATATATGTTATAAACCAATATAAATACAACACAAGGATCAAGATACGCGAGATCAAGAAAACCGGAAGCAGTATAGAGTGTTCCCGGGTCGTTATGTCCCAACGAGGCTAGAGATGGAAAATCGAAAGACGATTGATGATTTGTGTTTGAATGTCACAAGGAATGATTGGGCACAGAAACTGATAAAAATAAGCAAAAGCACATAAAAATAGCAAAGAACATAAGCTGGAAATTGAATCAAAGCTAGCAAAGGCAAAACACTAAAAACTTTTACACTAAGGCACAAATAAGCTCTAATAAGCTTAAGACAGACAATTAAGCTAATCTAAATCTAAATAAGCAAATTAAGCATGCAATTAGGCTAAATTAAACAAGAGAAACACAACAGTACTAACAACAGTACTAACAGTTTTAACTACCAGTACTAACTTGGAGTTAGTACTGCTAGGCTAAAGTTAGTACTGTTAGCTTAAGGTTAGTACTGCTAGGATAACAAGACTTAAAGAAATAATAAATAAGCAAACAAAGCTAAAACAGAAGTTCAACTAACCTTAATAAGCACTTAGTAAAAGAAATAAGCAACTAGAATGAACCAAAATGACAAATAAACTAGAAAACTAAAACTGATAAACTCTTAAAGTTATTTTAAAAAGGCAAATAAGTTCTACTGAAGACAGTACTAAAATAGGCTTAGTCTACTCTTAAAAAGCTAAACCAATCTTAAATAAGCATAAATAATAAGCTGATATGTTAAAATGAACTACCAGTACTAACAGTTTTAACTACCAGTACTAACTTGGAGTTAGTACTGCTAGGCTAAAGTTAGTACTGTTCCTAAAAGTAAACTACCAGTACTAACTTAGAGTTAGTACTGCTTGTTCAAAACAGCCTTTATCTTTTCCAAAAATCATTTTTATTTCAAACTAATTATCAAATAACAAAGTGAAACACTTATAAGCAAATTTCAATTCATAATAAGCACTTAAATAAGCATGAATTAGTCTAGCAGTATAAACTTAAAACCAACAGTTGTATTAAATAAACTAGCAGTTCTGCAATAGATCACTTAAATAGGCTGAATTTGGCCTAGCAGTGTTAACTTATAACAAGAGTTTGCTGAAAGTAAGAATTAATAAGAAAAAATAGAGATAGACTTACAAACCCTTGCTTAAACAGGGTTTCAAACAATGAATCTAAAGCTCTAGCTTGCATTAAGCTAGCTAGTGAGAGTCAATAAGCCCATCCAGAATGGCTATCATCCTATAACATAGCTTAGTATATTTAAGAGTGATTGTTGTGATAATTTCTTAACTACTTAACCTGTTAAGTCAACTTAGTTAAAACTGATTTGTAAAACAGCTGTATGAAGAGCTTCTTGAACACGAAAAACTTAATTAAGAAACTAACACTTGGGATTATAAAGTGACTTTAAAAACTCAAACTTGCATTAAAACTTGAAAGTGTTACAAGCTGAAAGTAAAAATTGTAAATAACTTGAAAATAAGCTAAGTTAAATTAAAAACTAAGAACTAGATTCTAATGATCGCCTCAAAGGCTTACAAAAGGCTCTATTTATAGCCGAAGTCTTGGACTTGTAGCTTGTGCTTCTTTGGAGAGATAAAACCAAGTGTGCTAGTTGTGTGAGGTGAATCTTGAGCAAATCCCAGCCTTTGATTTCTTTGAGCTTCTTTGGAGGACAATCTCAGCCACGAAATGGCTTTGGGAATGGAGCAGGGGATTGCCAACATGGACTTTCTACAGCTGGGGGGAGAATAGTGGGTGGAATTTTGAAATGATTTTGGTAGGGTGTTGACGTGATTTTCAGGGGAGAAGTATGGGAGCAAAAACAGGGTGCTGGTTTGGTATTGGAGGGAAGATTGGGAAGGGTTATAAGTTGGGTTGTGACAGAGAGAGGTTGAAGTTGATTAAGGGTATGGTTTGGTTTGTGTAAAGAAAAGCCCTCCACTTCTTACTTCTTTTTCATTCTCTTTTTCCCCTTTCTTCTTTTATAAATGAAGTTTCCCAATTTGGCATAATCAGCCCCTGTGGTTGTTTCCTTAATAATATAACTTAGGGGTTTGGCATTTTTGACCCCTCAAGTTATATTTTTCTTTGCTTTTTCTTCTCGGAGTTGACTTGACTTTGATTGGGCTTCGTCTTCACACACTTTTCCATCCCGTGTCCGGTTTTGTTGCTTTTTATGGTTTTTCGTCTTTATTTTGGTGAGGATATCGTTCTGCACAAAACAATTAGCAAACAAAATCCTATATTGGGGCTTTTGAGTCCGTTTTTTGGTTATCTTCTATGCTGTTTTAAGGTAAATGGTATGTTTTGTTGTGTTTAAGCACATACCACCCCCCCAGATTACTCGAAGGAGAACCTTCTTGCAACCTTTGCTCCACAAAGAAATCTGACCCCAGAACAGATATTTTGGTCCATAGATAATAATGACAGGAAAAAGGCTGAGACCTCAGTTCCAAAACCACTTTCAGCATTGACAGTGTATCCACCCAATACTCCTGTCAAGCTTGTCCCCAGAGTTCTTCCAACTAAAAGTCAAGTGAAGATTAATCTTTATGTACTCACACAACTTTTTACGGAATTTGACAAAACTTGCAAAAAGAGAATCACCCCAACAGGTGTTACAGAAGGGGAAAGAGGTTTTGAACAAACAAAAAGATGTTACCTCACTGAAGTTATTCCATTTTTCAAAACTCTTAAAGAACACTTTGCAGGAGTTCAAACGGCCCTCTTTAAAGAAGTTAAAGTAATGGAAGAAATTTTTGATCAAATGTCAGATGAGGTGGATCAGAATGTCGTGGACAAGCAATGTGCTGAAATTGTAAAGAAAAACCTTCTCATTGAAAATGAGAATCTGATTGCTAATTGTTTGTCGAATCAACTGTTGTTTGATGTGGAAAAATCACGTTGTCTAGATCTTGAAGCTGAGATGTCTAAAGTTCATAATGAGTCAAAACATATTTCAAAACTTGAAAGGGAATACCTAAATTTGCAATTAAAGTATCAACATCTTCAAGAAAGTTTTGATAATAAAAAATCACAAGCATCACAGGAAGCTCCTGATTTTAACTCATTCTTTAAGATCAAGAATCTGGAACATCAGATTCAAGAAAAGGACAACGTGATTAGAGACTTGAAAGTTCTAGTCTCGAATGTGAATGACAGAAACTGTGAGCCTTATAATGCTAACGATGTCAATGATCTTCTTGAACAGAATGAGCGTTTAAGAGCAGAAATAGAAAAGGTTAAGCAGCATTACAAGGAGATGTTTGAGTCTATTAAGATCACGCGCACTAGCACTAATGAACAGACATCTTCCTTGTTAACACAGATTGAGGATCTAAAGGCTCAATTAGAAGGCAATTTGAAAGTTGCCACTAGAAGTTCTGTCAAAACAAAAGTTCTTGCTCCTGGTATGTATGCCATAGATGTAGAACCAATCCCTCCTCGCCTTAAGAACAATAGGAATGCTCATTTAACCTATATCAACCATCTTAAGGAGAGTGTAGAAACAGTTAGGGAGATAGTAGAGGAAGCTAAAGTAGCGAAACCATTGGATAATGCACTTAACTATGCTTGCCAATACACTAAGCGATCTCAGGAATTGTTAGAATATGTGATTGGCACGTGCCCAAAAAGTTTCAATGAAAGAGATAACAAGGCTCCCTCTACCCCTGTTACTAGGAAAAAGCAAGTTACTTTTAGTGATGCACCAGGAACCTCATCTAGCAACACACAGAAACACGAAGTGCACCAAAAGATTCAACAAACTAATGTCCATGTGATTCATTCTACAGGAGTAAACACTTCCACTGAAGCAAGCGGATCAAAGCCTAGAAGCAATACAAAGAAAAATAGGATTCCGCCTGCTAAGACTGAGAATAAGAAGAAAGTAGAAGTCCACCCTAGGACAAATAAGTCAGTATGGACAAAAGTGAATCGGGTTGATTCTAGCATTAGCTCTAAGCGTGTTGTAATTAATTCGAATTCTGAATCTGTGTGCAAAACGTGTAACAAATGTTTAAACTCTGCAAATCATGAAATGTGTGTTGTTAATATTTTGAGCTCTGTGAATGCTACCCCCACTGTTAAAATTGTCTTGAATAAAGGGAAGCAGATCTGGAAACCAAAAGGCAAACTGTCTGATAACAGTTTAAACAAGACCAAGCAGGTTTGGAAAGCAACGAGCAAACTATTTGCTAATGTTAGTTATCAATGGAGATCCACATGAAAGAAAGTAGCCTTAGGAAAACTTAATTGTGGTTATCAATGAAGACTCACAGGAAAGAAATTTGCCTTAGGCGAATTGTGCCCTTTAACTAAGCTTTTTGTGAAATGTTCTATTATATCTGCTAACCAACAGGACCCCAACAAAAATTGGGGAACCGAAATTCCAAACTCTCCACACTCGACTGTTTTCAAATGCAGGTGGTACAGATCATCCTTTGGTATCTGGACTCAGGCTGTTCAAAACATATGACGGGGAATCGTTCAAAGCTCAAGAACTTTGTGGAAAAGTTCATCGGGACAGTCAGATTCGGGAATGATCATGTTGGTGCCATTATGGGTTATGGAGATTACATGATTGGTGACAGTGTGGTTTCTAGGGCATATTATGTGGAAGGCCTTGGACACAATCTTTTTTTTGTAGGGCAATTTTGTGATTCAGATCTTGAAGTGGCCTTCAGAAAACATTCGTGCTTTGTTCGTAATATAGATGGTGTGGACTTACTGAAAGGTTGACGCAACACAAATTAGTATGGCTCCTGTACACATCAGTTCAGGACCCGAGCCTATCATGATGACCCCTGGACAACTTAATTCAGGGCTCGCCCCATCACCTGTCCCTGCAACTACATACATTCCACCAACAAGAATGCACCTTCTACAAGTCATTAAGTGTCATCCTCACAAGGTGCAATCCTATAGTACTTTCCTCAAGGTGTTGCAACTAACTGGACCAACTATCGAAAGACACCTCATTTACAAACCAGCTGACCTTCATCCCTCAATGTAAAACCCAGTTTCAGGAGTATCCTAGTTTTGAACAGTCCAACATCAGGGATGTTAGTTTAGTCTTAACCCAAACAATTTACTCAACCACCAGATCATACTCAGAAGATGGACCATAGATCCATACCCCTCGTTGATAACATCGTTGTCAATTCCCTCTCTGTCCTGTATCAACAAAAAATGTTAGATCTGATGCTTTGGTGGTGCTGTTCCATACTGAACTGTCCAAAGTCGAACCCAAGAACTTCAAAATGGCCGGTGATAGAAGACGTGCTGTGGTTTCAAGCCATGCAAGATGATAATTCATGTAATTTGATCGACTTGAAGTATGGGTATTTAGTACCAGGACTATCGCCCAATCTATGTATGGTTATCGCTCGTCAAGTGGATCTAACAGAAGTGAAGGATTATGAATATGGTGGATTAACTTAAAAATAAAGCTCGGTTTGGTTGCAAAGGGATATCGTCAGAGGAAGGTCATTGATTTTTTGAAGACTTGTTTTGCTCTAGGTTGCACGAATAAAGAGGCCATTAGAATACTCAATGACAATGCTTGCAAGACCAAGAAAATGATCATCTACCAGATGGATGATTAAAACTTGCTTTATTCATCTGAATGGTGATCTTGCAAAAGAATTCATATGACAGTCAGCTTGAAGGATTTAAAGACCCTAGGATAGAACCTACTCACGTTTATCGACTGAAGAAGGCTCTTTATGGGCTAAAGCAGGCACCAAGAGTCGTGGTATGACACACTACCAAAGTCACTTTTGGCCAACAATTTCTTCAAGGGGTTGCCCGTGGATCCAACGGTTATTCACAATTTTCAGCAACCGCAAATCAGGCAAACATATTCTACTTGTTCAAATATACGTAATGACATCATTTTTTGCGCTCAACAGATCATAAAGCGTGTCACAAAATTTCCAAAGAAATGAGCTCTAAATTTCAGATTCAATGTGGACAAATGTCGATTTTCCTTAGAGGACTACAAGTTTCTCAAAGTCCTGAGAAGGCACTTCAATTAAACCAGCAAAATATTGCACACGAAACCTTAAAGAAAATATGGAATGTATCTCTCCTGACCCTAGTCGATACACCCAATGGTGGATCTATTGAAACTGGACGAGGATCTCATAGGAGAATCCAGTTACCAAAACTCGACATAGGGAATGGTTGGCTCCCTAATGTACCTTACAGCCAGTAGACCAGACCTTGTATTCGCTGTGTGCATTGTGTTGCTAGATTCTCAGCTAACCTACCAAACAAGGTACCTTTAAGCAATCAAACGAGATCTTTTGTCAGGTACCAAAAAGAACGCATTAACATGGGTCTTTGGTATCCGAAGGACAATGGCTATGTCAACAACAAGCTTATTGCAGAATGCGGATCAATGGCGAGATGTCAGGGATTCCGAGAAAGAAGTAACGATCGGAAGTGCTTAAGTTTTCTTGGAGATAGAATGGTTAGCTGGTCCCAACAAAGACGCAAAGAAGCACGCCATCTAACAAACAAAGTGGAATACATTGTAAAGTCTGATGCAGTGCTCAAATTCCTTTGTGATGAGATCTGCAAATAAAAGAATTTACGGCTTTCCCTGTTTCAAATAATTCCTCGAGAACGGGTGATAACAAAAAGGTGCCATTTGCATTAACCACAGCAACAATGTCCTAGCACTCACGATCTAAGGACAATCCGACATACGACACCATTTCATTTACGCGAACAATGGGAAAATGGAAGTGGTTGAACTCCTACTTCGTGGAAACAACTATCAACTGGCAATATCCTCACAAAAGCTTTACTAAGAGAGCGTTTTTCGAATTTCAACTCCCACGACTTGGGATGAAGAGTATAACCCCTGAAACCCTGAATCGCCTTCAAGAAGGAGAGTATGAGTAAATGAAGTGTCCTCTTGTAATCCTTTGTACATAATGACATAAAAAAGACTTAGTAAATATTTTAAGTACATATGGAATTGGCAAATGGTTGCAATTACTTCAAATTGCATACCCGGTTTTCTTCATTTGAAGGAAAGATTGTCGTCGAAAGACAACTGTTCCCAACAACACAGGTTATTTAATTTTTACTCGAGCCAAGGATTTAACTTTATAACCAGGCAATTTGGGATTAAAATGACGTTTCAGTACATATTTCTTAAATTCGGAAGAGAAAGTCTTCCCTGTTTGAATACCCACATAATGTTTGTCTTAATTGATATTCTTTCAAAATTATTTTTGTGTTAACACGGTGGTAAAAGTGTTGTTTGAAAATCAATCCGGACAATTAGACACTCAATCAATGACTAAAGCTCATTCAATAGAAAACTGGTCATCGATTGAGGGGATAGGTGATGTTCAAATATTAAATGTTTGGTAGCCGATTGTGAAAGTGGAAACCGGTCTTGGAGAGACAAAAGAAGCTAAGGAACCAAATCTTTATAGAGGCTCTTACTAATCAAAGCTGATGTTTTCCTCTAGCGTAACAGAGACAAAACTGATACAACATCAAACACTTCCACCACCACCACCTTCCATTACAAAACGCTACATGTCTCGAGATATTTAAGAGAAAGATTAAAGTTCAGCAAATCTCGAATTCATCATTAGTTGGAAGACTGCAGAGATAATGGCTACCTACTAATCAAGAAGAAGTGAATGAAAAGATCAATATCATCGGTAATGCAACATACAACTTGTACATTCCTAACTTGTATGGAATTTAGATGTTATTTGGTCCATGTATGAATCTTTTCAATGAAGTTTATCATTAAAACTTAAAAAACCATGTTTTTGAGTTAACGAAAAAATCTTTTCAAATTATCATAACTGATACTTAACACATTCTCCCATCAACGATTGAGGGGGATAGCATATAAAAATTGAATCCATAACACAGCTTTGTAAACTAAAATATAAGATCATAATACATCTAAGGTTCTCATGGTGTATTCTCCACCCCCATGTTCGTTAAACATTTTCCGAATACCGATGTACATGGTTGATGGGGGAGCTTTTCAGAACAAGCAAAAACAATCGGGTACTAAACACTTTGATAGTTTTATAACAAAAGTACCTGATTTGAGTTATTTTTTCAACAGAGGATTTTATGGCAAGTGAACTGTACCAAAAGACCAGACCATGTATTTACTTTTATTCACAGTTATAAGGGAATGGTAAGGTTTAGGTACTCCGTTCCTATGAACCTGCCAGAACCGGAGGGATCTTACCCAGGGATAATTCTACTAGTTAGTATAGAATTCCTTAGTAAGATATAAAAGGAGTTAAATGTGAGAACAAGGGAATAGTGCCGACTGATATGGATCAAGTAACTAGTAATTATACCCCAAAGGTGCTGAGTCATGAAGTCTCACTCGGTAAGCACGTGGAAGGGGTTGAGAATGAAAAAGAATTGTACAAATAAAGGTTTAAATAAAGAAGCCCTCCATTCACTTAGGGAAACCGACGTGTCAATACATATGCCCTCTTAGGCAGAAACCGGGTCAATACATATGCTGTCAGAATCACAAGTTGATTGCTGACATTGAAGACGACATCATGGACCCAGTGATGCAATGCACAACCCTTCCCAGCCATTCGAGTTTCTCTTGAAAGAAACTTGTCTCATTTGTCACGGAGACTAAACATGCAATCTACTGTCTCACTCACTCCGAGTAAGTTGGTATTGAAAAGGTGGCAGTCAGCTCCAGCCTCCGATCACTAAAATCAAAGCGCACTTTCGAGTCTAGAGCCAAGAGATCATCAGTTAATCTCGTTAGGACACATTTCCAATTATCTTGTCTCTCACACACTGTGGAAACAAGGTTATCTTAAGAGTCCTACGCATTATCCTTGTGATATTGCCAGAACATCCGAGTGATACGAAGGTATTCACAATGAAGATGGAAATCCTGCTAGAGCCAAAATCAAACAAGCTCTAGGTAGGTGACTTGTGCGATTCTACAAGAATCAAACTTGTGTCATCTGGAAAGAAACGATGGTGCGATTCTACATGAATCAAACTTGTTCCAGTATAAGAATTGACGGTTATTGAACATTTGACAAACAATCAAAACTCTCGATGTGTTACAAAAACTTTCATAATTATCACATCAATTGATTTTTCAAATTAATTTTCTCTTTATTGCTAACTGTTTTATTACAGGAACATTTAAAGATGGAGATGGAAATACCCTGTACCAGCAGAGTCAAGTTCATAACCTAATGCTCAGACACGACCTACACTTGTTATGAAGTTATGTAAGATCTCATAAAGGTGTCAAAGCTTCCGCAAACTCTGATATCATATTCTTCTTCACAAGTGCACAAGATGGCAATAGATTACTAGATGATGAGAGATTATGTTTGGATGATGATCTCAAGAAAGCTCATGATCAAAATCAAAACAAGTCAAAGTGAACAAGCTCAATTGTTATCTAAAGATCACTACAACAAAGTACTAGATGTAACATGAAGAATCAAAAGACTGCAAGCTGTAAGAGCTTAAGTCTAGTGTTTTCAAGGGTGACCTCCCTTAGGGGGAGATTGTTAGATATGAGTAAAAGACTCGGTCACCCCGTATATTTATTGTTTATAATAGTTCATAGTTTAATAGTTAATCGTATGTCTTTCAGTTTTAAGCCAGGTACTAATACCCGGTATTTTGTAAAAACTATATAAGCCTCTTCCAACTTTGGAAGAGGTAAGCTAGTCATAATCTATTTTACATTTACACATACATTTCTCTCTTTAGAAATATCTCTCTATGTGTTTCTCTCTCTAGAAACTAGCCCAATCACAAGAATCATCACCCGTGTTATGAATTAAACGATCCTACAATATATATACACCACACAAGATATTGACCTGAATGCAGAGATGATGTACTCATTCGGTTCTCTAAAGTAGCCTGTAGTCAACATCTCATACGTGACCACCAACAAAGCATTCCAGGTTTCAGAAGATCCTTCTGGTCTTGAGTCTCCGTTCAATGGCATGTATAAATTCCTTGCTCCTTGCCACATCCTTATCAGTCCAAAACCATATGTTCATATATAGGTTGAGCCGATTGACCTTGTATTCCTTAACTCTGCATAATATTTGTCAACATACCATCACTGAATTTGTAAATCTTATTAAACCTCATGATCTTCTGTTCATTGTTACCAACAAGGAACACAACTGCACGAGGCGACTCTATGATTGTATAGTCGTGCTTGTACTCGAAGCCTTTTGCATCCCATCCTGGTTTAGTGAGATTCAGCTATTTCTGCTAGCTCTCAATGCCGAGTTGGAAGTCTTTAACCCGTTGTCGAATCACTAAGTTATGTGTCCACAGATTAACAACAGTAGAAAGCATATGTTTGTGTGAGCCAGAAAGATGATTAAGATGACCTTGTAGATTAGCAGATTCAAGTATTTAAAGTCACTGGGATACAAGTTTTTGAAATCCTTTTCTACAATCATGTATTCTTGATAATTAGCTTTGCGCAGTGTGATCTCTTTCAAGTAGTCATACCCGTAGCGAGAGTAAGCTTTTATTCTAATAACATTGAGTATACGCATGTGAGTTCCGACTACCTTGCGGCTTGAGTCAGCTGTGTATCGGTCAATGTAGAATTTTTGATGATTAAACCACTAATGAGATATACCGTAAGAGGCACTGGTGTTATAGGTGCATACCTCATTGATCCACATATGCTCAGGTACGAGTAGTTCAAGTCCAAAGTCAAGATAACAAGTAGCTTTCATCTTGGAAATTGACAAAGCCTGTCCGCTTCCCTTGCTTCCATATCACAAATAAGCCAAGTCGTGATTGAAAAAGAATTGAGTTTGAATAGTAACATGACCTAGTGGACCACTGAGAGGCAGAGGTTTGCTAATATCTATCCTGTCTTGATCACTTTCTGGATTAGCCCAGTTAATCTGATCTGTGAGCATCTTGTGACACTTTTCCATCTGGAACTGAAGTTGAACAACGTTTGGGTAGAAAGCCTTAACGACTTCATAAGGTTGGCCTTCAAGGTCTGCTTGAGTAAGCTTGGTATTTCCCATCTTTTGATCCCCAGTCTTCTCAAGCAAAGAGTTCTCTGTTAGAGCTTGATACGTGGTGGCTAAAGCATTTGCCCAGTTGTTAATAGCATTAGGAATGTAGGATAGAGGAATGACCCAGGCAGGTTCTGGAGTGGCTGGTCTTTCATCATCTAGAATAGGCTTCAACCATTCTGGCCTCTGCTTAGATTTTGGAAGATGGGCAGAGTCAGTATCCTCTTAATCAGATATGTTGGCAGAATCTGGTATTGGTATGTCATCGACTGGTTGCTCAGCATGAGGACTGGATTGTTGCTTGGAGGAGCTTGAAGGAGCATCTTGAGTGTCAGACTTCTTCCATGCTGATGACTGAGGAGCTGGAGGCTGTGATGAACCAGAAGTGCTTGTGTCACGTCGTCTCCTCTTACTGAGATCCGAATCTGGTGGAGGATGAGGATGATCTTGATCTTCACGGCGTTGCTTGGGTGACTTTTCCTTCTCAGCAAGGAATTCGTCCCTCTGTGTTCGCGCCATAGATGCCTCCGGTGCTTCATAGAGAGTGATGCGTTCAAGAAGTGATTTGTATGTACCACTCTCGAACATCCTTTGGTGAAGCATTTCTTTCATATCTTCTTAGGGCAGGTCT
>BQNB010028790.1:0-56322 GCA_026074375.1 Tanacetum coccineum
ATGGACTTGAAGATGGCTAAAACTTGTTATCATTCACATTTTATGTTTCTAGATTTTGGGACCTGCCTTTGTAAAACTATAAGTTTAAATGAATGATAACGTATCTTTTGAACAAACGTCTCTTTTGAGTCATTTTCTATGATTATGATTGTTGTATCCATGAAGTAATACCCCAGATTAGCTTTCACTGCTATATGTAAAAATGGGGGTGTTATAGATCTACTCCTATTCCCGATGATGGTGGTGATGATCCAACCATGGAACAAGTCAAGAAGAGGGCCAAGTGGGACAATGATGACTATGTCTGCAGAGGTTTAATCATCAATGGTATGTTTGATCCTTTATTTGATATTTACCATAATGTTGAATCTTCCAAAGAACTATGGGATTCCTTGGAGGCCAAATATATGGCTAAGGACGCATCAAGTAAGAAGTTACTTGTTAGTAATTTCACCAATTACAAAATAACTGATTCAAGACCAGTTATGGAACAATACAATGAAGTTCTTGGAATACTTGGAAGATTCACACAACATACGATGAACATGGATGAGGCTATTAAGGTCTCTTGTGTCATTGATAAACTTCCTCCTTCTTGGAAAGATTTCAAGCACACCTTGAAACATAAGAAAGAGGAGTTAACTCTTGTTGAGTTGGGCAGTCATCTGCGCATTGAGGAGTCCCTCAAGGTGTAGGATAATGACAAGCCAAAAGGCAAAAATGTTGATGGTCCTTCAGTTGTCAATATGGTAGAGCATAATAACTCCTCTAGGTACAATGACAATAGGGGTAAACGTAAGCATTATGATAACACAATGGCTAATCCTAACAAGAAGGCAAAACCTACTTGTTAGAAATATGGCAAAAATGGTTACATTAAAAGGGATTGCAAAGGTGTTAATGTTGGCAACAAAGTCAATGGTTCAGGCACAAAGTGTTCAGTGGATGGTTCTTCCAACTCACCGAAAGGTCAGACTATGTTTAATAAATCTCTCCAGGTTTATTATGTTACATATGTATCTGAGGCTTACTTTGTGCATGATAATGGTGTTGCGTAGTGAGTTAACTCAGGAGCAACAGTTCATGTGTGCAAAGATAGATGTTGGTTCAAGACCTATGAGTCACTGAATGATGGATCTATTCTTCACATGGGAAATGAGTTAACAACCCTCGTGTATGGACGTGGTTGTGTAGATATTAGGTTTAGTTCTGTAAAGATTGTTTCGTTGTTTAATGTTTTGCATGTTCCTAGTATAAGGAAGAATTTGGTTTCTAGTAGTGTTTTGAATAATTGTGGTTATAAACAAGTGATTGAATCTAATAAATTTGTTTTATCCAAACATGGTGTGTTTATTGGTTTTAGTTATTTAAGTAATCATATGTTCAGGCTTAATATTTTCAATGATAATATTGGTCCAACCTTCATGTCAACCTTCAAACTAAATGATTCAATCATATGGCATGCTAGACTAGGCCATGTCCACTTTAAGAGGATGCAAGATATGTCTAAGGATGGGCCCAACTTTTAACATAGATACTAAAAAGTGTAAGACTTGAATGCAGAACAAAATAACTAAGAAACCATTTCAAAATGTAAAACACGAAACTAAAGTTTGAAGTTGATCCACAGTGATCTGTATGATTTACATGCTACTCCCTCTTTAGAGAATAAGAAATACTTTGTGACATTTATTGATGATGCTTTAAGGTTTTGCTATGTTTATTTATTACATTCAAAGGATGAAGCATTAGATAAATTCAAAGTATTCAAAACTGAAGTTAAATTACAACAAGGGTCCCTGATCAAAAGATTCAAGACTAATAGGGGAGGTGAGTACATGGATACTCTTTATTTTCAGTCTGTTGGTATTATCCATGAAACGACTGCCCCATATACTCCACAACAAAATGGTATATCTGAAAGGAAAAACATGGTACTGAAAGAAATGGTTAATTCCATGTTGTCTTACTCAGGACTAAGTCAAGGGTTCTGGGGTGAAGCTATGTTAATAGCTAGCTATTTTGTTAAATAGGGTTCCCAATAAAAGGAACAGGATTACCCCTTATAAACTCTGGACTAAAAGGAAACCAAACTTGAACTACCTCAGGGTTTAGGGTTGTAGGGCAGTTGTAAGACTCCCTGATCCTAAGCTGAAAACTTTAGGTGAAAGAGGCATTGAATTCATCTTTGTTGGATATGTTGAGCATTCCAAGGCTTTTAGGTTCTATGTTATTGAACCTAATGAATCGATTTTAGTTAACTCAATAATTGAATCAAGGGATGCTATATTTGATGAGAATAGATTCTCTTCAGTCCCTAGATCAAATCTCAGGATTCCAAATGGAACTGAAGACATTGTTGGTTCAGTGGTCCCTAAAGAGGTCACTAAAGAGGTTGTTCAGCAACCTAAACCTGAGCTTAGAAAAAGCAAAAGGAATATGACTCCAAAGAACTTTGGTCCTGAATTTAAATTATACTTAATTGAAGGAACAAGGGATAAGGTCTCTGACCAACACTCCTATTGCTATAATGTTGAGGATTATCATAAAACATTTGATGAAGCAATGAAGTCTTAGGATGTTGCTTTCTGGAAAAAAGCAATTAATGATGAGATGGACTCCATCATGGGCAACAACACTTGGGTGTCGGCTGATCTACCTCCAGGTTGTAAACCTCTTGGTTACAAATGGATCTTTAAAAGAAAACTAAAGGTATATGGAACTATTAAAAAGTTCAAGGCAAGGCTGGTCATTCAGGAATTTAGACAAAAGTCAGGGATAGACTACTTTGATATTTATGCTCCAGTGGCACGTATCAGTACCATAAGACTGTTGATTGATATGGCATCTATTCACAATCTGATTATTCATCAGATGGATGTGAAGACAGTTTCTTGAATGGTGAATTGGAAGATGAGGTTTATATGAACCAACCTCAGGGCTTCATCATGCCTGGAAATGAAAACAAAGTGTGTAAACTGATTAAGTCTTTATATGGTCTAAAGCATGCACCTAAGCAATGGCATTAAAAATTTAATGAAGTAGTTTTGTCTAATGGTTATTTACTTAACCAAGCTGACAAATGTGTGTATAGCAAATTTGATGAATCTGGTAAAGTAGTCATCATTTGTCTATATGTTGATGGCATGCTGATCTTTGGCACTAACCAAGTTCAGGTTGATCTGACAAAAGAATTTTATCATCAAGGTTTTCAATAAAGGACATGGGGGAGGCTGATGTTATCCTGGGTATAAGGATTAAACATAAAAGTAATGGAATATAAATTTTTTAGTCTCATTACATTGAGAAGGTACTGAAGAAATTCAGTTGCTTTGAATGCACTCCAGTTAGTACTCCAATGGATACAAGTGAGAAGTTGATTCCCAATAATGGTCAGGCTGTATCTCAACTTGAGTATTCTAGGGTGATTGGCTGCTTAATGTATGTCATTACTTGTACAAGGCCTGATATTGCATTTGATGTGGGTAAACTGAGCAGGTATACTAGTAATCCTAGTACTCAAGACTGGCAAGCAATTCAGAGGGTACTAAAGTACTTGAAGAAAACCATAGACTATAGATTGATATATACTGGTTATCCTTTAGTGTGATGCAAGATGGATCAGTAATACTGAACACAATTCATTTACAAGTGGCTGGGTATTCCTGCTTGGTGGTGGTGCAATTTCTTGGGCTTCCAAGAAACAAACTTGTATCACTGGTTCAACAATAGAATCTAAATTTGTGCTCTAGCAGCTGCTGGTAAGAAAACTGAATGGTTGAAAAACTTGCTCCTTGAGATTCCATTGTGGGTCAAACCTATAGCACCTATTTCTATCCGTTGTGATAGTGCTGCTACATTGGCAAAGGCTTATAGCTAGATGTACAATGGGAAGTCTAGACACTTAGGTGTTAGACATAGCATGATTCGTGAGCTAATCACGAATGAGGTGGTATCTATAGAGTTTATGAGGTCTCAACAAAACTTAGCTGATCATTGGACGAAGGGACTGGCTAGAGACTTGGTTATAAAGTCTGCTAAAGGGATGGGTTTAAAGTCCAACTAAGTCGTTGAATGCTAGGACACCCAACTCCCTACTAAGGAAACTTGGTAGCTGAGTTCAATGTGGAAAGCTGAACGTTCAGTGGACTGAAGCACATGTATTTACATATCATCCAAATGATGTGCTTGGAACCTGCTGAAAAGGAGGATGAAGTCTTTACTTCTCAATGGTTAATTTCTTTGAAAAAGTGCTTAGCATGAGCATGAATAAAGAGGAGTCACCTATGTAAATGTTGAGGTTTTGCCGCTTCAGGGAGAATGAACTTTGGCTCTTACAACATTTATGAATTGAATATGGCACATGGCTTGTATATAGTGTCAGGAGCTTCTTAAGTGTTTGAAAACTTGTGTGTATTTTATCTTCAGGTATTCAAATGGGTTGAAGGGTTCAATTCTTAGAACACCCTGATTCTCAAATATTTGAACGTGTAATTTACTAAAATGGAAATTCAATCCTCATGACATTTTCATTTATGCACTTGTTTTGTTTGATGTTTAATTTTCATGCAAAAGAATTGTACTAAATTGGGGAGGATTGTTGGAAATTTAGTGCAATTGTGGGAATTGGATCATACTTGGAAATAGGTTTGGAGGTACGGAGTGTATACCCATCAAGTCACTGATTCTCACTGACTCCTTTAGTGGCTAATGTTTATTAAATAGGCGATTTCAACATTTAATGTTTGTAACTATACTAAATAGGCGGTTTCAAGTTTGACTTAATGACCATAATTATGGTCATGTAACTACTGCATTTATGAAGGAAGTTATGAGATTAATTGGCCAATTAATGCTCATAACTCCTTTTGACCAAGAGTTACAACTCTTTTGATTAAGAGTTTGCATCTCTATAAATAGAGATGGACATTTGCATGAAAGGTACACCAACAGAAAACCTAAACACTTAGAAACAAAAGGGTTCTTGATTTGTGCCTAAAACAAGAATTGCACTTGGTTTTATCCCAAGGAGGTATTCGTGATACCCAAGCATAGGGTCAAATAATCTTCTTTAGAAAGTGATTACACGACTTCAAGTGATATCCGGTAACCATCTTTAGTAATTAGCTAGGCCTATGATTATCTTCACCTTGTTTAGGGCTCACAACAACCAACAAAGATTACCAAGATCTTAGCTTATGATCGTACATGAAAATTCAATCATCTAGACCCTTGAATACATCTTTAATACCTAAAAAACATAATACGAAATCTAAGACGAAACTAATTACCTCTTATTGTTGTTATAACTCGAATGACCAAGCTTAGTCTTTCCCAAAATCTGCTCTCGGTCTCTATTTCTTTGATCTCTTGCGATGATAATAGTTAGGGTCTATTCCTCTCAAATACTTATGCCAATTTACAAACCAACCCATTTACACTCTCTACTTATGGTATATTAAATAAAATCTGATATAAATAACTAAGAGGTTAATACTTTTACGATATCTTTAGGCGAATTATATATTTTAGGGCTAATCATTAGTAAACGTGCTTGACATTTTTTTGTTTTGATGTAGCAATTTTTTTTCAACATCATGTATTAATATGCCTTTTTTTGTCAATTCAGTGTACGATGGTACACCTAAGTGACGAAAAATCGTACACTAAAAGGACCAAAAAAGCACATTAATACATTTTTTTAAACGGTAGCACATTAATACATTTTAGTGACAAGAAAAGGCACATTGATATATGAAGTAGCAAAAAAAATTATTCACTACATCAAAATGAAAAACATATCAAGCTTGATACATTTCCGTGCTATTAACCCTATATTTTACTGTTATCTTATTCATTAAAAACTGAAATATATAAGAATCCACCTTAAATAATTATAAAATTTAATTATAAAATATGAAAATTAGGAGTTAGACCATATCCATACAATATATAATCATCATATATCTAGAATTATCTTCAAAATTTAGCTAAACATACATCCAGAGGGGTAATAAACCAAAAAAACACATATTGAACGATGAGAATATAATGTATCCCGAACAACCCACATATTGTTAAATCACATAAACAAACCCTCATAACATAAACGATATATACATAAAATCTAGGAAACATAAACTATAACATAAAATTAGACTTACTAATGTATATCGAGCTTAGAGCATCTCCAATGCACAAAACAACCAAAAGCTTTTCACTATTCTAAAAAGTCATTTGAGAGGGTTTTAAGCATTGCACCAAAAACTTTTTGCAAAGCTTTTTAGAATGACTTGTCAAACTACAAGTTATTCTTCAAAATCTTTGTTATTAAGTGTAGTATGCATTAAATGCCATAAATGCAAAAAGTCATTGAAGACTTCTTGCATTGTGGTTGCTCTTATTTTCCAATAAAAGTAACACATATGACGATCTAAACCCTAAAATAAATGATGCACGTTTTTTACTATTTAGGTTATAAAGACCCCTCCCTCCTCCTCCTAAAAAAATCATTTGTACTCTCATGTTTTCTTTTACTTTTTTGATTTTTTGATTTTTTGATTTTTTTTTATTTTTATAATTTGTTTATATTATAAAATTGTGAAACGGAAAGTGTAGAACAAAAAATATAAAGTTTAACAAGTCAAAAGTATTAAACTTTCAAAAAATACGGAACAGAAACTGATAAAAAACTGTGTTGCACGGTAAACAAGGAGACAAAAGAGAATATTTTCTACTTCTTTTGTACATTTTTTATGGGCCAGGGTACCAATAGTAATAACCATTTTAGTAATATAAAATCGCAAACTATGAGAATTCATGGTATTTTTCGTAACAAAAGTGGTGTTAATTTGTTTTGTGAACTGCATATAATCTAAAAGTATTTTTTTTATAAAATTATAGCCTTGGATACCTGATTTGACCTTTATCTCAGCGGAGCGTGTCACGCTTTTTAAATCCAGGGTGGGAAGAACTCACTAGATGCTTGTGGACAAGTAAAGGAACAACTAGGAAGCCATGAAAACATTTAAACCATAATTATTGCACGGTTCAAACTCAACGAAATTTAAAATCGTTAGTTGAATTCATCAAAAATGCCGTAAGCGAAGCTCGAAGCCTATCAAAGAGAGACTGATTCTTCCATGCGTGTCATGTAGACGTGTATGTAATCATATTTTAATTGTTCTTTTACCTAAGATAGTTTGTTGCTTCGCATACAATAATTTTAGAAAAGTCGTACGTTGTCATCAAGATGATATTGTGGGTGGGTTATGTAGTTTGTCATGAATGCTTAGTAGTTGAAGAATCGAATAAGGCAAAGTCTAAAGTAAGTGAGGCGGGGGCAAAGGAGTGGAAGATACTCACCTTAGCGGGGGCGGAGGCTATTGTGTGTTTCTTGGCAACAATCTTTTATCTTGGTCTTTCAAACGACAGTTTACTCTTTCTCGATCTAGTGCGGAGGCAGAGTATCGGGGTGTTGCTAATGCAGTGGCCGAGACTTGCTGGTTGCGCAATCTTTTACGTGAGCTTCATACACCACTGTTTACAGCTACTATTGTTTATTATGATAACGTGAATGCTGTCTATCTCTCTTCTAATCCCGTGCAACATCAGCGCACGAAGCATATTGAGATTGACATTCACTTTGTTCGTGACTTGGTTACCACTGGTCACATACGGGTTCTTCATGTCCCTTCTCGTTACCGGTATGCGGATATCTTCACCAAATGTCTACCTACGGCTTTATTTGATGAGTTTCGTGACAGCTTGAGTGTTCGTTCCTCTCCCGCTCAAACTGCGGGGGGATGTTAGCGGATTAGTCTTCATGGCCCAAAGGCATATTTATCTTTGTATTATGTGTAGGCCCATTATCTAGCTTATATAAACATATTATTGTAACTCATTATGACACAGAAAATACACAACCTTTCACTTATTTCATAGGTTTTATTCTTAAAAAGTGTAAATTGGCGGGAACATACTAACTTTGGGTGCCTTTTAGCACCAGTCATTTTTCACCACATAAGAAATAGCTCCGGCAACTCTCCTGGCACGAAGGATACCAAAAGTAGACAGGAGGATGAAGGCAATTCTCTTAGCCGGCATACCCGAAAAATAAAAAAAAAGCTATAATAAGGCAATCCATGGGCATCGAACCCGAAATAGCCAATCTACAATCAAACTTTTAATCAGGTCAAAAAATTCTTGCCCATTGCTAGAACCAAGACTCATTTTAGCCCGGAGCTTTTATCCTTAAAATCTTTTTAATAAATCTATTAGTTTTTCGAAGGTAAATACCAACTGAGCCAAAGCTCTTTGGTATTTCATAAGTTTTATGCCTTTGTTAGTAAAATAAATGAAATAGAAAAAAGATTCTCTCATGTTAAAATGAACATGAACACTTTGAGAAGTACATACTTCGATAAATAAAATTTGGAAATGCAACAGTCAACCAGAAAACTCCAATACTAGCTGCTTCTTTTTTTTCCTAGTTTCCGACTTCAGGTCGACTACTCTTTCTCATCGAGTCGGCTTTCTATGTACATGTACTACTTGTGATATGTTTTGATACCCACCATCCAACACCACCCCCCCCACACACACACACACACACAAAAACTTACTCTAACATGGCATACTTCTGATAAATATTATTTGGAAAGGCATACACTCCAAAAATTAAAAACAAAAAAAAAAAAAAAAAAAAAATAAACAAAAAAAATAAAAAAAATAAATAAAAAAAATAAAAAAAATTTAGTCAACACAGAAATCTCCACATACCTACGCCTGCCTCTTTTTGTTCTACTAGTTTCCTCACCCCCCCCTCCCTCTTGACTTTTTCTTTCCGACCCCTCAGTGACTACTCTTTTCTTTTGAATAGCCCTGAATTCAGCTGTAGATTAAATTCTTCCTCGGCCGCAAAGCAGATTAATTTTTCCTGCTGTTTCATATGACACATATGATATCCACTATAAAAAGACCTAGTAGCATTCTTACCAGGGGCGGACATACATGCATGATATGGGGGGCAGTGCCTTCCACGATTCGTCAAATAAAATTGGTTTTTAGTGGAAATTTTTTTTATTGACATTTTTATTAAAGTGCACCTCATTATAAAATCAAATTGCCCCCCCCTCCCCCCCCCCCACCCTCACCACCTACCTTAAAAGCCAAATAATGCCTAAAACCTCTATATCGTCTTTCATCATTTTATGTTGTGCTACAACGAACTTTTGTATTACATATTTATGTTATATATATAATATATATATAATATCTATTATATTATATATATTATATTAGTATAATATATATATATAAATAATAGTTATACTATAAATATATAATTGCTGCCGCGCGATTAGATTTTTCAGAATCCATTCTTTGCTGCCTGGTTTTGCAACTGAACTGAAATATAACCCTTCACCCCCTCTCTCTCATGCAACGCTCTTTCTCCCCTAAAATATTAAAAAAATATCTATGAACAATCATCAATAACAATGCGCTCAGAATCTACATATGCGCGCTCCTCTCCAGATATCCCCACCCTCTCGCTCCTCCCTTTCTCTTCTTATTACACTCAAAAACCTTACACAGGCTGCAATATTGTTGCTTTGCGCACTACGTCTTCTCTTAATTAAGAATCCATGACATCGCACTCACACTTCAAAGCAACAACGCTTTTATATCGGCTCTTATTTTAAATTTTTCTTGCCAGCGCGATCAAATATTACTAGAACATCTATGTTTTTTTAAAAATTATATGATGTTTTTAGAACATATGACTGCAAAAATACAATTATTGAAGGCGATGCATGCATGTTTTTATGTTGCGCGCTCTACTCGTAGTTCTTGTCAGTTACTCTGACCCCACATAGAACTTGCGTTCATGAAAATCACGAATATTTGTTTTTTTGTTTGATCTTTGTCATATATATATATATATATATATATATATATATATTGCCCCCTGTCCTTCAACTTCCTGAATGTGCTGCCGATTCTTACCGTTGGTCAGCCAAACATAAATAACCAATTTTTTTTTTTTGAACGGATAATAAATAACCAAATTAAACAACGTAAAGTGCGTAACAATTAATTAAGAAACATTTACATTTCCTAGCTATTGATGGTATATAGTAAAAGAATTTGATTGAAAATCGACGAATGTAAGTATATGTCGAGTCTCCAGCCTCCACGTCCTTCAGGTATTAGGTGATGCACTTTGTATCATGCTTATGTTTCACATTACCTACACGCATTGATACAAAACATACTTTAATTAATAGCATGTAAAGTGTATAGTTGGTTTTTTTTGTTTCCGTTTGTATGTTAGCACTTGCATTTTAATAGAGGAGTGATATACATGAAGTACGGTATATTTACATAGTTTGTAGCATGGTTGTTTGAATGCTGGATCATCTTTTAAGGCAGGAGGCTCTTGCCCAAATATCATTTCACAGCTCATATCATCAAAATCTGCAAATCAAAATACTTTGCTTAAATCCACACTTTAGCTAAAACAAAACATGAATATATTGTATTTACATGCGTGCTTACTTGGAACCATGGTAAAAGGTACACCAAATGAATCCTTAATGAACTCTTGTGATGGTATCTTGCAAAGATTGGTGCACATTCCTGCGCAATTACTCGATTCTAAAAACCTGAATTATTAAAATTGTTATTAGAGTATGCCATCGCACTCGTAGTATATATATTCAAATCATATGAAGAATAATACATGTTCGTACGAAGGTGATATATGATCATATGAAATTTAAATTTGGTGTAAATTGTTCTAAGTTAAATTTTCTTAACTAGAAGAAGAGTCGGAATTCATAGAAAATTTACAAATTTATATTACAAAAGAATTACCTGCATTTCTTTATATGGACAACATTTCTCTCTTTATTTCCTTCAAACTCAGATTCTCTGACCTTTTTTATACCACCAAAAAAAATGTAAGTACACAGTTTTATTAAAAATAATAGTTCAAACATAAATATTTTTTCTATCAAGTTCTAAAACTTATATTTTGTAAAATTGAAGGATATGGCCAAGTATCCAAAAAAAATCTTGTATGCAAATTCTAGTTTCCATCGATGTGATATATAATAATAGTAAATCACTTCACACGAGATAAATGAGCCTCCTTGCCTACCTCGCATGAACCGATAAGCCAAGGAAAGAAGAGGGTCGTGAATGCCGCGAAATATTCCCTCGAAAACTTTGAAGGTGGCATCATTGTTTTGATCTGATCGGCAAAAAAAACAAGAGTTCAGCTGTTGTTGTTTTTTTGTATGTTTGTAAAGCATAAATCCATATGTATGTATGTTTGCACGTTTGTAAGTTTGTATACATGACAAAATTTTATTATTTTTATTCTTTCTAAAATGATATAATACTAATTAACGTTGGATTAATCGAAAAATGAAAATGGTGAAATAAATTATATTTTGTATAGACATATGATATATAGTCGTCATGTATATATTTTATCTGCTTTATTTGTTAAATAACTTTGGCCGGGCCGTATTAAATTGTTAATGCTAAATAAATACATTATAATTAAATGTTTGTAACGCCATTTGGCATTCGGCTAAAACATGTCAAGACAACAATAACAAACGAAAAAGAACTTGCCATGAATGAGACAGGTCCAGGAACAGCATTCTGAAGAGCTTTCACAACAAGTTTACGTTGTTCTATCAGGTCAAAGCCACGAAAAACAGCTCCAGCTGCAGCCACCAAGCTCTCGTACCCTTTCTCTTCATTTCTTATACCTACATTTTCAACCCACAACAACCATCTAACACGTTATATAATCAACCCGACACTTTATAGGGGCCGGTTAAAAACATGTTTGCCTTTCAAAGAAAATAAAAATAAATCAAACAACTCGTAGTATACCAACGGTGTCTTGGACGGCTTTAGAGAGGTAGTTAATGGCAACATGATCGAACCAAGTGTCTTTATAGACGGTCTTGGTTGTACTTGTGGTAGTAGTTATACTATGAGCGCTTGTAGACTTGTTAGCAGAAGTTGATGGTGTCAGTACAGATACAACTCTAACACGGCTACGTTTAAGATAACTGCTGTTAACTCGGTTAGAATATGGTATTCCGATTCTAGCCGGAGCAGAAAAAATGGTGGTTTCCATGGTTTATGAGACAACGGGGAATAAATGTATGTTGGTTTACAAGACAAGTATTAGGAATAGAGATAAATATTTGTATTTGCATGTGTTTATAATACAAACAAAAGTGGGAACAAGAGAATTTTCTCAACCTCTCTAGTGTAGATACTTTGTTAACCCCACCTCTAACATTGTTTAATTATCAAATGGTTTGTCACCTTTTTCATTTGTGCTAAATTTAGATTGATTCGGCACAAGCCAGTATTCTAATTAAGCTGTTGTTACTATGTTGGTGATAATGATTGATTTATGTGTTTTTTACTCCAGAAAGTTAAACTTAATTTGCCATGAGATAACTAGATTCTATTGCTTATTACTACTTAAACTTAAAACCAATGGAGTATGATTTGTAACTTTTGTTGACTTGTTAAACCAGCCGGCCTTGTAATCTTGTATTGCACGTTACTTCTTTGAAGATTCTTATATATCCTCTAAATTATCAAATTGTTTAACGTGACAGCAATCTCTCCTGTCAGTTTCCTTTGTAGAAAGAAGGCAAGAAACTAAACATTTTTAGATCCCAACTATACTTCACATAATTACATGACAAAGCGGATTTTAAATTATAATTCAGCACAAAAAATATATATATATATGTACTAAAAATGTTTTGAAACCCGGGTTGACCCGGCCGGTTGAACCAGTCGAGTGACCGGAAGCCGGTTTTGAGTGAAAATCCCGGTTGAACCGTAACAACCCTAAGAGACATAATATTGTAATCCTGGTGAAAGCTATTGAATCCAACCCATACGTGATCTGCCTTCGAACGGGTCAATTAAAAAACCAGTTTTTAAAACATTGCTAAAAATCAAAGATCTGCATGCAAAACTGATATGGACATCAAACGTGTATTTAGAACATGATAGCTGTAAACGATCAACAATCCTTTGTCCGACAACTCCAGCTGTAGTAGAAGCGTACCACCAGCAACAAGTTGCAACGTTGCAGGTTCAAGTCCAATCGAAGATATACGTGTGAGTATTTGACCATCATAAAAAGCGAGTATTTGACCATCATAAAAAGCTATACAGAACCTTCAAGACACAAACATGATTCACTGCTATTAGTGATAGTTTACAAACAACATGAAGCACACCGAAATCTAAAGATGATATGCAGGCAGTCCATGTACAACAATTCTACAATCTAACAGATACAGAAAGCCGAAGTCATACTACATGAAACCTTGACAGAGTCCCAGATGCTAAAAAACTAAAGTAGTCAATAGTCGAGTCTTTTTTGAAAGTAAGAAAGAGAACATTTATGTGAATGATGGATCATTCTTTTGTGGTTTTGTTGATGAGCGACTTGTGAATGTGAGGGATGACACCACCTCCAGCAATGGTACCTTTGATGAGAGTGTCGAGCTCCTCGTCACCACGAATGGCAAGTTGCAAGTGTCGTGGGGTGATCCTCTTCACCTTCAAATCTTTGCTGGCATTTCCGGCCAACTCAAGCACCTCAGCAGTTAAGTACTCGAGAATTGCTGCTGAGTAGACAGCAGCCGTGGCTCCCACTCGTCCATGTGCAGAGGTCCTCGTTTTGAGATGACGGTGGATTCTTCCAACTGGAAACTGAATCGGTAAAGAAAAATATATTAGTACTACGCATACACGACTTGGGTAACCGCCAAACAAAAGAAACATTTATTCTCAATAGGACTTTAAGAAAACAGGTCAATCATGTAGAAAGTCGCCTAGCTTGTACTTGAAATACATCAAATTCATCTTATTTATAAGAAGGTAACAGACATCTAGCATCAGCAAGTGATGCAACTCAAGAATATACAACGATACTGTCAGAACAGACCACTCCATATGTACCAATTTCGTTTGAACATACTTATTTATCACTGATCGTTAAAAAAATCTAGAGATAATAAAACGTTACATCTGATACTTGTCATGATATAAACCAGAAAAACTACTGTATGTTATTCTACATTTGTCAAAAATAAAAGCAAGTAACGTTGATATAGGAGAGTTGACAGCAAGCTAAACCGCATATTTATGGTTCAGTTGCAAGACAAAGTGAAAGTGAAACGTGACATATAGCCTTGGTTTACAATTGTGTACATAGTTGCGAGCGCATCACGCATCAGAGTGATGCGATGGCTAAAATGCAACACGATCTCTGATGTGATGTTGTTCCAGGATGCACCCTGATGCGATCGCATCACTTCAAAACAGCGACAATACCACCCTGACGCGATCGCATCACTTCGTAACAGTGACAATGCCAAAAGTCAGTTACCAATAATGAAAGTAATTATGTTAGATATTAAGAGTTTTGATAAACAAAGTAAAAAGCACCAAAAGTAATTATCATCTATACATGTTTTATCAAGTAGTTATTGAGGCCTAAGTTCCAATTGCGTTCAATGTGGGTATTACACTGTTGCGAAGTGATTTGATAGCATCAGTGTGCATCCTGGAACAACCTCACATGAGAGATCATGGTGCGTTTTAGCAATCACATTACTTTGATGTGGGCAATTGTAATCTAGTGAGTGCAACAATTGATCAATTATAATCAAATATTATTCCTTGGGAATGCCCATCAATAAGACGTCAATTTCAGAAGAAAAAGAAAACATACCACTTGGTGTTTACATTTCAAAATCATTGCTTGTTTCTATACATTAAATTCATCTTATTTATTATAAGGTAGAAGACATCTAGCATCAGCAAGTAATACAACTCAAGAATACACAACAATACTGTCAGAAACAGACTAGCAATATGTGCCAATCTTGTTTAAACATACTTTTTTATCACTGATCTTAAAAAAAAATTAGGAATAACAAAACTATACATCTGATAATAGTCATAATATAAATTAAATTTCCATCAAGATATAAGCATCACACCCAAAGTTGAATCTAAGAATCGTAGTAAGTTTGTTCCCCTACATCTAATGCATTAAAACATTAGCCTCACTTACGAAGTTACGAAGTTACAAGGGGTTGTTTAGTCAACAGATATAAGACTATTGTGTTTAAAAAACCTGGTAGAGTCAAACGGAAAAAAATTCAAAGAGAACTAATAAAATAACTTACGCTACATCAGTACACTTTCAAGTAATGATGAGCTGATACACACCTTCATGACAATAATAAACCAACCATTATCAACTGAGAAACCATCTCAAGGTGGCCTGAAGGTCTAAGTTCAAACCTCGTGTTGTGTTTCATTTACGATGTCAAGAATTTCATGTCGCGTATTTTCTCTTTAACCAAAGGCAATGTTTTTCATTATACAATTGTGATACTGAATAAACCGAAACCGAGTAACCAAATTTATATAAATCAAATAGTCATTTTACATAGATAACCACTTTCTAACCAAATTTATATTTACAGAGTAGTTGTTAAGGTTATCTCTTTAACCAAGTGGTAATCTATGTAAATATAAATTTGGTTAGAGTGGTTGTTGAGGTTATCTACGTAGTCTAGAAAGTGGTTATCAAAATGGCAATGTTTTTCATTATACATTATACAATTGCACAAAAAACGATAACCAAGTAACCGAACCCGAAAAACCCGAAACAGGAAAAACCCTCTTTATCACGGTTAGATTCCGGTTTTTATTTTCAGATATCTACAGTTACCCGGACCAAACCATGCTTAATATACACGTAGTTTTTTACAATATACTCATAAAAGTGTACAAGCATTGACTATATGTATTCAAGTTTAATATTTCTTTTCACATGTCTTGGTTGACTTATATGATTTCTTTGTTGTGTTTAATAAGATTGTACCTTTAGCTTTGTTAGTTGTAATTCTTAATACTGTATTTATGAAATGTCTTGGTGCATTAAATGGAGGGAATGTCATCCCTCCATGATATAGAGTATAGATATAGATATAGTAATCGGAACAAATAGTGGTATATGCAAATTTCAGTCTGTACTATGATTCTTAAACTTGATTACACGGCGTAAAATATCATGATCGTTCAATAATTTGTTCATCTTAATATCCATAACAATTGAACATGGTTGGTTGCAAGTTGCAACACATGAATTCAAAGCAAACATGCTAAATACTAACAGCCTTTAGCTAGTCTTGTAAAAGTCAATGAAGTAGAAGCAGCACCAATGAACAAAAGATGTCAATATGCGCTATGAATTCGCAAATGACACAAGATCACACTCATCAAAATTGGCTTCTCAACAACCACTCTAACCAAATTTATATTTACATAGATAACCACTTTCTAGAAACGTCACAACTAACTAAACAAATAGCCGACTCAAATTGATTTTTTTTGTTAGGTTTCTCACTCAGGAATGATTTTAGTCAAATAAACCCCATACTTTCAGTTAATATGGTTGTAAGGTATATAGAGAACATAGTTAGCTTTTAGCTTTGAGCATACTTGCTTAATAATTTAGCAATCAGAAGTTAAATGCCTAGCCCTTTATAAGTTTTGTAACAAGCTAACATTAGAACTGACAATTGCCCACACAAGAAAGCAAATATACGCAAAGCTAAATAACTACATTCTCAGATAAGAACTACCTTACAACCACACTTACCTGAAGATACGGAGTACATTAGACTATAATCACTACCTGATGACAAAACTACCAAACAAAGAAAACGAATCCAGCTATAACTGTGAACACTACTGTCTATACCTAGTTAACCATATATTAAAACAAACAAAAAAAATACAAATATACTATGGGGGTGTTTGTTTCGGCTTATATGTGGGCTTACGAGTTTATTTGATTTCGGCTTATATTTCATAAGCCCCAATTTTCCGGCTTATTTTGAGACTTTTGGGCTTATATAAGTTTATCATATCGTAATAAACTTATATAAGCCCACAAGCCTCAAAATAAGTCGAAAAATTGGGGCTTATGAAATATAAGCCGAAATCAAATAAGCTCGTAAGCCCACATATAAGCCGAAACAAACACCCCCTATATGTACAATTTATTCCATACAAATACACAATTTCGCAAACATCATAAAAAAAGCAAATAAAAAGAATTGTATTTGGTAATTTTCTCACTTAAAAATGATTTTAGTCAGATGTACCCCGCACCCTATCTTCAACTAAATGTTCTTACATTCATAAGTTCAAATGTTTTGCAATTATAAGTTTTTTAACTTTTACGTATCAAAGAAGTAGAGGTGGCAATTTGTACCCAAAATCATAAAAATGGGCTTCTATAGGCTAATTTGTAAAAGATTTGGGCGCCCCCTCATTTTTTTTGAAATGACCATGTATGCCCTTTCAAAAGTTAAATGAGCATTCACGGGGCACATGTATTCTCTCAATTGGAGAACATGACAATTGTTTTTTTTTTTTTTTAAACTTATGAATATAATATATTTAGTTAATTAAAATATAAATGAGGTGTTAGGTTTAGGGAATTTTTTTTCGTTGTTTTTAGTCTTTTCTAAAGGGATTCGTAAAACATGAGTCTGTTTGACCCGTGCCCGTTCGGCCCCGAGCCCACCCGTTTTGCCACCTCTACAAAGAAGTAAGCGCACATACTCAAAGTTAACCAAGTTCTCACGAACAAGCACTCTTAAAACCACGTTAAACCATACATTACACTAAGATCATTACTACAATGAGAAAACTAACAAACACAAAACCAAAGTCAAGTTCAAATTCACACACTCGTATGCTTCATTAACCATATATAATAATACGCAACAAATCACAGCATACGCAAATATACCTGAAGACCAGCTCTGGCGGACCTAGAAATGGGCCTCTTCTTATCCTTATCCTTGTTCGCAGCAGCAGCGGCCGCAGCTGCAGTTGTTTTCCCAGCCAATAGTCCCTTCCCACCTTTTCCCGCCATTTCTTACACCTACACAAACATCAAAACACACAATCCAAATATAATATCATTTTTTAAAAGCTATAATCGTGTTAGTTCAAAATTAGGGCTCGTAACAGTCAACAGATCTACTAAAACCAACAGATCTAACTAACTTCAACACTATTTAACGGTCAAACACGCTAATTGACTTTTTACACTAGTTAATTTCACTTTTAAAATCAAATTTTAAATATAAAAAAAACCGTTAATAAAAAAAAGTTTATTTTAAAATTGAGGCTATTTTCAACGTGATTTAGCTAATCAAGCGATAATTGTAACGCAATTTGATTTAATTAAATTATATAAATTTTAATTAATATATGAAGTGAAAAATAGCTAGGTTGAAGAAATGGTTACCTGAAAAAGAGTTGAAAGAGAGTTTGGAGACCGTGGAGACGTGTGAGTAGAAATAGGATAAGTGTCTTGGTGGTACGTTTATTTGTACTTGCTTATTCCCAAAATTTTAGATATCACTTTTTTTACAGTGAATTTTTTCTTAAACAAATTAATTACATGGATCATCTACATAATTTTACCAAAATGAAATAAAGTTGTTACCGTCACCATAGTGCAAGGTTGCAAAAAGCGCTAGGCGCTAGTCGGGCGGTCGACCACCGCCTAGCTAGTAATCGGTCGAGGCGCCGATTTGTTGACCCGCCTAGCCCCATTTTCTAAGTGTCCATCCACAGAACCATCACTGTTTCTCAGTTAAAAACACGATCAAGAAAATCAAAAACACCAAAAATCCTTCGATTGTTGACCCGCCTAACCCAATTTGACCCGCCTAGGCGGGATATTGACCGCATTTTGACCAAAACGCCTAATTTGGCCGATTTGCCCTAAATCGGGGCGGTGTATGCCCGACTAGCGCCTAGGCGGCCGCCTAGGCCGCTTTTTACAACACTGCCATAGTGTGTGTAATCTTATGAGTATGACCCACAATTCCGGGCAGAACACCATAGAAAAACACTCATTTCTATATCCTTAAACACACAAATAACAATATTCCTTTAAAAAATAAGAAAATTTCAGTATAAATTTAACTAAATCCAAACAATTATTGAAATCACAACTTATAACTTATGCGTTAAATTAAATATTATACATTTTATATGAAAATAGTAAATTTAAGCCTATAATTAGTAATTTTCTATTATTGAAATGCACTTCAAATGCATTGTAAATGCGCCGCAAATGCTCCAGGTATGCGCGGAATGCGCCTCGAATTTGTCTCCTTGTGTGTTGTTTATGTGTTGAGTTTTGTTCCCATTTTTTATGTGTCGGAAATGCGCCCGATGTTCATTTTCGTAAAACCGTATTGTAAAATGTTCATTTGAATTTTTCTCTTTTTTCTTTGTCTCTGAATAATTTAAAGGAATAATATTAGGGTTGTAAACGAGTTGAACGTTCAGTGAACATTTCATGACCGTTCAGTAAAAAATTCGTTTATGTTCGTTTATTAATATGAACATTATTTTGCGTTCGTTTAGTTAAATGAACGAACATAAACAAAAGTCACGTCCAATCGTTTATGTTCGTGAACTTTCGGTTATGCATTTATTAACGATCGTTTATGTTCGTATATCATATCTTTTATTATGCATTTATTTGTTTATGTTCATATATCATATCTTTTAATTGAATACTTTTAACTAATATGTTTAAACAAAATAATACTTATAAAACAAAATATTATCCATAATTTGATAAATTTGATGTTTGTTATTCTACTTTCATTTATGTTCGATCGTTTATGTTCGTTTATGGTTCGTTTAGTGTCTTAATGAACGAACATAAGCGAACATGAACAGCTCATTTTCTTAATAGACGAGCATGAGCAAGAAAATTCGTCCGTTTAAGCGTTCATGTTCGTTTATTTGTCCGGTTAAAATTAAACGAACGAACATGAACAAGGTTTCGTTCGTGTTCGTCCGGATCGTTTGGCATAAATTACGTGTTTACAAAAAACTTTCACACAATTATGTAGCAAAATAATTTGTCAAATTAAATAAAGTTTTGCTTTTTTATAATTGTTTTGGTTGAACAAATTATGTTAGCAAATCATTGTGTAAAGGGAGTTGATTGACACATTCTTATTTTTGATTCATACATTCAAATGTATAAACTGACAAAGCATTATTCAATAAATGTACAACTGGTTAAAGCGTAGAATAGAGTGTATGGATAAAAAATAAGAGTGTGCAAATTGATGACGTATAATATGAGCATCAAGCTTACTGGGCTTAGTTCATAATATACGCACATGGGCCCAGGCCCAATATAATAAATAGTCGGACTGCTAAACCTGACAAAGGTCATGCTCCAGATATTCTAAAGACACACGTGAGTATCTTCAAAGCCGCACCTGTTGCATCTTCGCGGACAAACACTGACCGCGGAAGAACACTCGCGTCCGCAAACACGATTATGCGTGGACCCTTGCCCGACAAGGGACCCACTTCGGCCACCAACAGTTACAAGCGAAATACTAGGAAACCCTAGTATTGGGCTTGCCTATAAATAGGGGTCATTTCACACCCCGAAAAGGTACATTCTGTCTAATCATTAATACACACATACTCTGACATTCTTTGACAAACATGTGTACTTACTCTCACGCCGGAGCTTAATCGCGGGGTCCGCCCTGCGGTAAGGCTAACGGTTTATTCTCATTTGTGCAGATTATCTCTCCATTACTTGGATTAGTACAAGACTTACATCACAGCCCATCCATTGGCCCAGCCCAATAGATGATCTAAACTCATATTCACCCCAATACACAGTTTTTGTACTAACACAAATCATTAGCCTTGTGTAAAAGCTACGGAGTATTGTGTAAATCTTTTGGTGACATGACATTTCTCTTTCATTTAATTTCATATGTGAAATACAAAGTGCAGTTGCACGGTGGGAAGTGAACGTGACCTCTTGTTTTGGGGGTTGAAGACTTTATAGTTTTTGAGAATTGAGATATGATTTGGCAGCGGTTAAAAGTTGTTTGCGGTGGGATATTGGGAATTGATCTTCCATACAAAAGCAAAATTACCCCTTTTTATTCTTCTATTTTACATTTGTAGTCCGAAAAAATGACTATAGACATTAAAATCTAGTTTGTTGGTAGAAATATTACGATATTTAATCTATACATTCTTTTCATGTTTTGGTGATGACTGATTGCGATAGTTTTATATACTCTTGTAAAATACAATATAAAATATTATTCAAAAGAGCAATTAAGAAAATTACCAAGTAACCCTTGATAAAATTCACTCTCAAAAATATATATAATATAATATATAATACGTATATTTAACCGGATAAATATGATCACCCGGGTCGTTTCCCCCAACGACTAGTGAAATTGAAACCTCGTTTAAGCTTGGGTTATGATTTGAATAAGAAAATAGATGATTTGATGATCTATGACTACTAAATAAAAAGCAACAATTAAAATTGAAAATTAAAGGCAATTTAAACAATTAAACAAATACGGAAAACAAATAAAACACGACAATTAAGCAAATAGACTAAAATTAAACCCTAAAATTGCAAACTAAGTTTCTAAACCTAAATTAGGATAAAAGAAAATTTTAAGAAAAAGAAAAATATTTTTTTGATTATTTTTGAATTTTTTATCAATTAAAAACAATTTAAACTAAATTAAATCCTAGAAAATAGCAAATAAAGTCCTAAAAATTGGGAAAAATAATTTTTAAGCTTAGAAAAGTCTAAAATATTATAAAAGCAAAGAAAACTATTTTTAACTATTTTAAAAATTAAAATCCTATTTTTAAAATTTAAAAATAAAAGCCTAAAAATGAATTTTAAAATCTAAAAAGAGTGAAACTGATTTTTCTTAATGTAAAACTAAAGCTATTTTCTATAAAGCTAAAAACTATTTTTTTGTATTTTTCTGAAACTTTTTACTATTTTTTATTGAATTTTTAATTTACGAAAATTGATTAAAAATAAAATTTAAGCTAGAAAAATCTAAAAAATTCAGGATAAATCTTAAACACTAGCAGGAACACAAGAAAAATAAGAAAAACCAAATTGCTAAACAAATAAGCCCTCAAATGAGCTTATATGGCTACGGCTTATTATGAAAAAAGGAAAACTAAAACGTGTATATTAAATAAAAGAAAGGAAGAGTGGACGAATTGTCCCACCTAGTATGCTGGTAAGTGAGTGTGTGTGTGAACTAGAGGTCTCAGGTTCGAGGGTGGCTTACACCCTTTTTACTTATTTTTTTTATTTTTGACTTTTTTTTGCTAAACTAAATACTAGGACTTATAGAGGACACAAAAATAAGCTACTTTAATAAAGATAACCTAAACTGAAACTTAATAATAAGCTCAAAAAGAGCTTATGAAGCTCCTGACCTCAGTGAGTAGGGGTTTCCCTATGGTTTTACTAAAACAGCTCTAAAAAGCTCAAATTAAGCTCAAAATGAGAAACAAAAGGAGATTTGAAAAGCCTATGATGTGCCATCAGAAAGGAGTGTTTGCTTTGGTTTTATACTAACAAAAAAACGATTCGTATAAAAAGCTCACAATATAAGCTCAAAAGTGAAAAAGTGAAAGATGATCTATTACGGCTTATTAGTTGCTTAAACTAGTTGAGAAAAGAAAATAGAGATTTTGAGTACTAGATATAGCTGAAAAATGAAGGCAAGTAGCAAATCAGAAAACAAAGAAATAAGCAACAAAAACCAATTAAGTCATAAAACCGTCATAGAATTATGGACTATGAGCTTTATGAGGACTTTGAATTCTACTAAATAAACTAACTATTTAAGCATTAAAAACATCTACCTTAAGCTAAAATTAAAACTAAATTAAGAAACTACTTAATTAACCTACTGTTTTGGCTTTTTGGAAACTGATTAAGTGGTCTTTAATAAGCTAAATTTTGCTTAAGCAAATAAGCAGAGAAAATGAAAATTTAAGGACCTAAATTTACAATAAGTATGATCTAAACTTTAAACTTCTCAACTTTTAAGAACCTTTATCTAGGATTTGCTAACTAAATTAACTAGAATTGACCGTAGTGAAACTGCCTTTGCTAGGTGCTCAAATGGAAGTGCATAGTCCACAATTGCAGGATACCTTAAGAGATTTACCTGCACTACCACACTCTTATTGAATGGAGTATGAACAAATATATTCAAAAAAACTAGGACTAAAAGGTACATCAGATCTTTTTTTTTTTTTTTTTTTTTTTTTTTTTACTTAAAGCTATAAAAAACAAATAGAGATATGCTCCCCTAGTGGCACAGCCTTAGCTAAATAAGCTACAAAATCACTTTTCAACTTCAAACTAAGTACTCCTAATCTTTTTAAAACTTGTTTCTTATGAACCTAAGATTGTTTAGAGAAAATTTACCAATAAGATTTGACTTTTGTATAGGTCAATTATGCTTAAACCAAAACACCCCCTTTAAATTCTAACAGTTTTGAGAAAGTTTTAAAACTAAGTTCTTACGTATTAAAACTTAATTCACAAGCAGATGAAAAACCACTTTTCTTATAAATAATTTTCTAAACATAAACTAACAAATCTGAACTAAGACTAAGCAATCTAAGATTTACACTACTTCTGCTATTTTATGGTTTTTTATAGATTAATGATGACAAGAATGACAAACTTAGTTTTTAATACTTAATCAAAAAACAGATAATCTAACGAATTATTAAGCAAAATTAAAGATATATAAGAACAAATAAAGCTACCATTATAAAGCAAATAACGCATATTTAAGCATAGAAGTAATATAGACAATTATGAAAGGAAAAAAACTTAAAAAGAAATTAAAGTGAAAATTACAAATCCTCTAGCTTAAACAAGAGGAACCAAATATTGCAGCTACAAGCTCCCTAGCTTATTAATAAGCTAGGGTATAAGTCCTTGGGGATCCTTCCCTTTTAGATCCCCCTTCCATTAGCTTAAATCCATTATGCAAAGGTAAATAAGACTTTTAAGCTGATTTTACAGGTTTTAAGTAAGATTAAGGCTTATTGAGCTCAATTATTAGCTTAGAGACTAATAAGAGTTTATGAGAGCTTATTGAGCTTTTAGCTTAACATCTTAAGGAAAATAAGATCTTAAGGAAAACAAAGAGCTTATGAGAGATTTAAAAAAAAACTGAATTATCATTAATATAAAACTTGGTTACAATTCTTAAAAAGTAAATTACAAGGTTCAAAGTAAAATTAAGCTAAAAAGTAAAATTAAGCTATTTCATACGTGTGTGAGTATGTGATAGTGAGGCCTTTTTATAGGTTGTAGAGAAGCTTCTAGGCCTAAAAATCCTATCCCCCGCTCCTTTGATCTCAGCCAATCAATTTCCCAATCATTGGATCATAAATATGAGCCGTTTGATCATTTTGTGTGTTACTAAGGATTGCCAGCGTGTAATTCCTTTGATGTGACCTTGTGTTACTTCTCTGAGTAGAAATAATACAAAACCCACATTCCATGTATGCTTCTCCATTGATGACGTGGCTATATGCTCGAGTGAGGTGCTTAGATCTCTTGATTTTACTAATCACTCCCTACCATCTTGTTTAGGAGCTCATGAATAGACTTACTTGCCCCTAAATTTCCATTTGCCCTTTATTTTACCCTGGCTAGTGAAATGAGAGTGACGATGAACAGTAAATGGGTCTTGGCGCCAAGTTTATAACTGCACGAGTTAATTCAGTTTTAAACTTTGACATATTAACACAATTGGCCCCTCTCTTTGGTTAATACAATTTCAAGTATAAAATGACTTTGGGAAATGGCAATATGAGTCCCTTGAGTTTATTAAACGGGAAATGTGTTAGGATTGGGTTATGATTGGGCTTTTGGGCTATATTGGGTATCCGGGTATTGGTTTAAGTCTTTTAAGGCCCATTAAGGTTCCAGGCATATAAGATGTGAGGGGTTATTTTTGGACTTTGGTATGAATACTTGGAGGGTGTGAAAATGGAAATTGTTTTTGGTTTTTGTCTTTTTATTGGTTGACTTTTGGTTGAACCATTTGTTGGATGGATTGACTGCGTGGTTTGACTTTTCTGGCTTCGGCTTTGATTCTTTGGCTTCTTTTTGTACTCTTTTCATTTTCGTGTTCGTGCTTGCTCGTTTTTGACTGTTTTCTTGTAATTTTTGATATATCCGTACCTGCACACACAAAACACAAATACAAGAATTATTGGTCCATTTTTGGTTATGTTTTGGTGTTATTTTAATTGGGGTTATTTAGGTATTATACGGATATGTGTATTATTTTACACTTATCAAATTCCTCCAAAACTAAACGACTTACGTGTCATCACGCATATCACATTGACTTATAAACCAAATACCACGAAATTCCCAAACTAAAACTTGGAAACGTAGCATAGAATTTTGTTTAATAGAGATAAGAGATCACAAGCTTTATAAAACACACGAATTCCCATATTCATAATCTTTTTTTTTTTTCTACTTTTTATGATTTTTATTTTGATAATTAAAATACTAAAATCAACTTATTGTGTTGACATATTGTATTTTTTTTTCATTACATCATTGGTATCTTATGGATCATAGAACAAAAAAGCACAATTAAGTGTCTAAAAGATAACTTAATCATCCCTGATTTTTCACTTTTACCCATGCTATAGCTTAAAAAAAGGATCACGTTTGTTGGTTACGAGCTAAGATGCTAAGGATACTTTAATTAAACTTATGAGTTTTCAGCTTTCCCGACATAAATCATATTTTAGGTGATGTGTGTTCAAATTAATTTTTAAACCAATTAAATCCACTATTTAGATAGATGAAATCCGACAAGCCCTTAAACACATGGGCTTTTCGGCTATTTGTTATTCACTTAGCAAGATCACATCTCAAAGCAAACAAAAACCTCTCTAGCTAGACATCGTTGGTTTCACATTGTCCCAGAATGACTTTCTTCTTTTTTTTTTTTTTTTAATTTTTTTTTTTTTTTTTTTTTTTTTTATACAATCCCACCGTCATTCGAGTAAGTGCTTAGGCTTTTGACACCCCCATTCCGACGAAAGAATGCGGATCGAAACCTTGACTTTCGATGAAACAGCCCACACACAAATATCAATCCAAAAACCACCTCTACCAACGATTTCCACTTTCCCCCGCTTGTAGACTTTTTGCAACTTAGTTCAAACAGAATTTACATTGGTTTTAGGAAATGAAACTTTTACATTTTATTTCTAAATACTTTGCAACATTATTTTTATTCTATACAGTATTAGGCTAGGATCGGTTTATCAACTTTCTTCGACGGGACTCAATCGGCCACGACCATCCGACACGAGCTCGCCTGTACTTATTTTGATACCAACCCCTAAATATACACTCACCTTCTTTCGATGTATCATCGGGAGCGAACCCCGCAAATGCCCATGTACTTTATTGCGATGCTAGTTTGTATATTAATTGATTAACACTAAGGGATTAATATTCTTGCATCATTTTTATTCACACAACTACATTTTTTATTTTTATTTATTTTTTATTTTTTTATTATTTTTTTTAAATATATTAATTAATTAATTTAACATATTATTTTTGCAAATAGAAAAATTTAGTTTTAAAAAACCAAAGTATAAACTTGAACTAAAATTCTTATTTACCGATGATGTTTTGACTCTTCATCGTTTATAAAACGATTTTTCTGATTATGTTTGATTAGCATTTTATGTAGTAAAACTCTAAAATTTGTAGAAAAAATTTAAGAGAGAACACGTATAATTAATCATTTTAAGAGCTTCGGGGAAGAAAATCACAAGTTATTCTTATAAACCTTTAAGTTTTCCAAATAAACTTTGTTTTAGCTCCTATTCGTATATCAACACTATCATCTCTTATTTTTTTGCAATTTAAAATCTCTAATAAAGAAATTCGCAAATACTTAGCCTATATAAAATCCAACTTGGCATATTTAAAATCTACTTGAGATTAGCACAAGCCTTCATTTACTAATGATTCAAGTCTAGCATGTTTAAAAGTCTCATGAGGACTAGCTACAAAAACTTTTCATCATTAATTGTTAAGGGAGGAGAAAGCTAGAACTTACACGTTCGATCGGTGTCGAAAAATACTTCTTAATTCTTACCAACGGAAAAACCTTCAATTCGTGTTTACACTTATTTTTATTTTATTTTTTTCATTTTTTTCTACAAATAAGAACTTAAAAATCTAAAATTTTTTGCTATTTTTGTGGGAAAACGGGTACGTGAGAACAAAACAATAAGCACAGGTAATATCAAATGGATAGATTCCCTATTTTCGTGTCCGTGCTTGCCCGTTTTTGACTGTTTTCTTGTGATTTTTGATATATCCGTACCTGCATGCACAAAACACAAATACAAGCATATTTTTGCCATTTTTGGTCTGTTTTGGGTTTAATTGGGTTATTTTAGGGTTTTTAAAACGGATTTGTGTATTTTACATTATAAAAACTCCCCAAAACTAAACAATTGTGGTGTCCTCCGCAATATCACATGCATTATAACCTAATACCTCGAAAATTCCCCAAACTAAATACCTTGAAAAAAGTTAGCAAAGAATTTTGTTGAGGAGAGCTAAAGAGATCACAAGCTATAAAACACAGAATTCCCATTTTCAAATCTTTTTTTTTCTCTTTTTATGATTTTTATTGATAATTAACTACCTAACTACAACTTATTTGTGTTGACATAACGTATTGTTTTCATTACCTCATTGGTAAACATTTTATGATCATTAGATACAAATTAGCACAATTAAGTGTCTTAAATATATCTTAATCACTCCCGTATTTTTCACTCTTTTCCCATGCTAAGTTAAAAATAAGATCACCGTTGGATTACGAGCTAAGAATCCTAAGGACTACTTTTAATTACAAACTTGTGAGTTCCTCTTCACCGGACATAAATTCATATATTTAGGTGTGTGTGTTCAAATTTATTTAAACCATTAAAATCCACATATTTAGATAGATGAAATCCTACAAGCCTTACACATGGGCCCTTTTGGGCTAATAGTTTATTCACCCTAGCAAGGATCACATCTCAAAGCAAACATAAAATCCTCCTTAGCCTAAGACATCATTGGTTCACTTATCCAATCTATTGATGACTTTCATTCTCTATGCATCCCACCGTCATCGGTATGTGCTAAGGCTTTTGACACACCTTCCGGAGAATACTAAATCGAAACGCCATGAACTTCTATCTTGAAAAAGCCTTGAGACTTTTGACAAACCTCTTGTTCAAAAGAATCCTTGGTTTTAGAAAATGAAAAACTTTTACTATTTATTTTCGAACTTTGCAAACATTTTATTTCTATTTAATTATTAGGCTAGGAATCGGTATCTCTTTGTTCCCCCTTTCGGCGACACACGGAAACGCCCTCCGGTCAAGAGCTCGTGTACTTATTTTGATACCAACCTAATTATTACAACCTCCGCCCTTTCTTTCGATGTCCATCGGGATTGCGAAACCGACAAAATGCCATGTACTTTATTGCGATGGAGTTTGTATATTAATTATTAACACTAAGGATTTATAACTTGCATCATTTTTATTCACCAACTACATTTTTTATTTTTATTTATTTTTTAATTTTTTATTATTTTTTTTAACTATATTAATTAATTAATTTAACACATTATTTTTGCAAATAGAAAAATTTCGTTTTAGAAAACCAAAGTATAAACTTGAACTAAAATTCTTATTTACCGATGATGTTTGACTTCACTCATTCGTATATTTAAGCTTTTTCTGTTTTGTTGATTTGACTTCTTAAGAGTAAACTCTTATTTGTAAAAATTAAGAGGATCACGTTTTTGATTATTAATCATTTTTAAGAACTTCGGGGAAGAAAAACCACAAATTATTCTTATAAACCTTTAAGTTTTCCAAATAAACTTTATTTAGCATCCTAATTCGTAATAAACACTATCATCTCTTATTTTTTTTGCAATTTAAAATCTCTAATAAAGAAATTCGCAAATACTTAGCCTATATAAAATCTAACTTGGCATATTTAAATCTACTTGAGATTTGCACAAGCATTCATTTACATTTATTCAAGTCTAGCATGTTTAAAGTATACATGAAGGACTAGCAAAAACTATCATCATTAATGGTTAAGGAGAGAATGCTAGAACTTTACACGTTTGATCGGGTCAAAATTAATTCTTATTTGTTACCAACGGAAAACCTACTTCGTGTCTTAACACTTATTTTTATTTTATTTTTTTCATTTTTTCCTACAAATAAGATCTTAAAAATCTAAAAATTTTGCTATTTTTGTGGGAAAACGGGTACGTGAGAACAAAACAATAAGCAGGTAATATCAAATTGATAGATTCCCTATTTTCGTGTCCGTGCTTGCCCGTTTTTGACTGTTTTCTTGTAATTTTTGATATATTCGTACCTGCACACACAAAACACAAATACAAGCATATTGTTGCCATTTTTGGTCTGTTTTGGGTTTAATTGGGTTATTTTAGGTATTAACGGATATGTGTATTTTACACTTATCAAAATTCCCCAAACTAAACGATTGCGTGTCCTCACACAATATCACATGCCTTATAAACAAATACCTCGAAACTTCCGTAAACTAAACCTTTGAAAAGTAGCAAAGAATTTTGTTGATAGAGCTAAGAGATCACAAGCTATAAAACACCCAAATTCCTATTTTCTACTCTTTTTTTTCTCTTTTTATGATTTTTATTGATAATTAACTACCTAACTACAACTTATTTGTGTTGACATAATGTATTGTTTTCATTACCTCATTGGTAACTTTTAGGATCATAGAACAAAAAGCACAATTAAGTGTCTAAAAGATAACTTCATCATCCCCGATTTTTCACTTCTCCCATGCTAAGCTTAAAAATAAGATCACCGTTGATTACGAGCTAAGATGCTAAGACTACTTATAATTACAACTTGTGAGTTTCTCTTCCCGACATAAATCATATATTTAGGTGTGTGTGTTCAAATTAATTTAAACCATTAAATCCACATATTTAGATAGATGAAATCCGACCAAGCTTTACACATGGGCCTTTTGGGCTAATATGTTATTCACTTAGCAAGATCACATCTCAAAGCAAACAAAAACCTCCTTAGCTAAAACATCGTCTGGTTCCTTATCCACATGAATGACTTTCTTCTTAGCATTTCACCGTCATCGGGTAAGTGACTAGGCTTTTGACTCCATACGGAGAATACTAATCGAAACCCATGAACTTCCGGATGAAAAAAGTCTTGTAGACATTTTCCATAAACTTAGTTCAAATAAATACCTTGTTTGGAAATGAAACTTTTATATTTTTTTTTCTAACTTTGCAACATATTATTTCTATTTACTTTTTTTAGCAAGGTGAAATCGGATCACTTTTCTTCGACGGACACCATCGGCCACGCCTCCGACAAGAACTCGTGTAATTATTTTGATACCAACCTTAAATATACAACCTCCACCCTTTCTTTCGATGTCACATCGGGAGCGAACTGACAAATGCCCATATACTTTATTGCGATGGAGTTTGTATATTAATTATTAAAACACTAAGGATTTATAATTTGCGTCCACTTTTTATTCACCATTACATTTTGTTATTTTTTTTATTTTATTTTTTTTAATTAGTTTTTTTAAACTATATTAATTAATAATTTAAAACATTATTTTTGCATATAGAAATATTTCGTTTTAGAAAACTAAAGTTATAAACTTGAACTAAATTCTTATTTACGATGTTGTTGACTTCATCAACGTAAAAGCTTTTCTGAATATGTTGATTTGACTTTTTAGAGTTAAAACTTAATTTTGTAAAAAAAATTAAGAGAACAGTATTATTATTCTATTTTTAAGAACTTCGGGTTGAAGAAAAAAGAAAACCACAAGGTTTTAATTATTAACCTTTATGTTTTCCCAAATATACTTTGTTTAACATCCTAATTAGTATCAACACTTTCATCTCTTATTTTTTTTGCAATTTAAAATCTCTAATAAAGAAATTCGCAAATACTTAGCCTTATCTTAAAATCCAACTTGGCATATTTAAAATCTACTTGAGATTAGCACAAGCCTTCATTTACTAATGATTCAAGTCTAGCATGTTTAAAGTTACATGAGATAGCACAAAACTTCATCATTAATTGTAGTAAGGGAGACGAAGAAAGGAAAGGGAAAAGGGGAGGGGGAAGGAAAGATAAGGAGCGGAAGGAGGGGGGAGAAAGAAAGGGGGATAGAAGGAGAAGGGGGAAGAAGGGAGGGAAGAAGGGAGGGGAGGGGAAAGAAAAGGAGGAAGGGGAACGGGGGGAAGAAGGGGAGGGGAAAGGGAGAGAAGAGAGAGAAGAGGAAAGGGACGGGGGGAGGGGGGAAGAAGGGAAGGTAAAGGAGAGAGAATAGAAAGGAACGGGGAGGTGATGAGGGGGAAGTGGAAGGGGAGGGGGGGGGGGAGGGAGGGAAGAAAGAGGGGGGGAGGAGGGAGCGAGGAGGGAGAAGGGGGAGAGGAAACGGCTGAGGGGGACAAAAGGGGGGTGGTGCGGGAGGGACGAGGGGGGAGGGGGGGGGGGGGGGGGTGAAAGGAGGGAATAGGAAATGAGGAGGAAGGAGGAAAGGGAGAAAGCTAGAACTCTACACGTTCGATCGGGTCAAAAATTACTTCTTATTCTTACCAACGGAAAACCTACATTCGTGTCTTAACACTTATTTTTATTTTATTTTTTTCATTTTTTCCTACAAATAAGATCTTAAAAATCTAAAAATTTTGCTATTTTTGTGGGAAAACGGGTACGTGAGAACAAAACAATAAGCAGGTAATATCAAATCGATAGATTCCCTATTTTCGTGTCCGTGCTTGCCCGTTTTTGACTGTTTTCTTGTAATTTTTGATATATCCGTACCTGCACACACAAAACACAAATACAAGCATATTGTTGCCATTTTTGGTCTGTTTTGGGTTTAATTGGGTTATTTTAGGTATTAACGGATATGTGTATTTTACACTTATCAAAATTCCCCAAACTAAACGATTGCGTGTCCTCACGCAATATCACTCGTATAACCATATACCTCAAAACTTCCCCAAACTAAACCTTTGAAAATTAGCAAAGAATTTTGTTGAGAGAGCTAAGAGATCAAAGCTATTACAACACCGAATATTCCAGATGTGGCTTTTGCAAAAAGGCAAGTTAAACCTCCTTTAGGAACTATGTTCTTCAAATTGACACTATACATATTGTTCTTTCTAAGAACTCTAAGTAAAACTTGACTTTCATTAATTAACTTAAAGTTTGGAGATAAAACAATACATTCAGTGTCATTAAAAAGAACACTATTCTTTTTATCACACATTTGTGAGACACTAAAGAGATTAAACTTTAACTCTCTCATAAAATACACATTTTCAAAATCTAGATTACCAGTTTTAATGGTACATTTTCTTGTGATTTTCCCTCCTTTGGGGTTCCCTCCAAAAGCGACATATCCTCCATCTATCTCTTCATAGTCTGTAAGATAGGACATGTACCCTGTCATGTGCCTTGAGCATCCACTATCAATCACTCCTTGATCCTGCAAATGTATTTGTGGATTGCCCTGCACATTAGGTAAGAAAATAAGTTTCTTTTGGGGACCCAAGCCATCACTGACTTGGATTTGCCTTGTGCATCAATATAATCAAACTTTTTTAGGGTGATTGATGCACTGTTGTGTTTAGAAACATGGTCTAAAACTTTATTCTTTGGTTTCTAAACCCAATAAGCTGAGGCCTTAACAGCATTAAAATTATTTCCCTTAACATCATTAACTACTGCTTTTGGCCTAGCAGTATTAATTTTTTTACCCTTAACAATATTAACCTTTTGATTAATATTACTGTTTTTAAATGTTGTATTCTTATGAAAGGGCCTCTTAACAGTTAAATGTGCTATTTTAGAAAGATATGACATTGGTCTAGCAGCATTTACAGTTGTTTTTTAGTGAGCATCATTAACTTGTCTAGCAGTATTAACTAATATTGCTGTTTTTGAATTATTTTGTCTAGCAGTATTAATTGATACTAAACCAAACTTCATTAGTACTGCTCTTGGAACCAAGTTTCTGTTAGCACAAGGGTGAGTCTTTTTAGCAAAGTTTTGATGATTCACCCTTTGAGAATTGTTCCAAATAGGTTTTACCATCCTTTGATTTTAAAACTATTTTTGATGGTAATTGCAATCAACTTGCAAATGATCAAAGCTTCCACACACATAACAAGGCATATTAAACATCTCAAAATTGCTTGCTAGTTTTTGAGACATCATATTGTTCCTGTAACACCCCCAAAAAGGGTCACAGCGGAATAATGTGTCCGGGAGCGTTACTTCATAGATCAATAGCACAAGATATGAGAACGACCTCTAAAAGAGTCGTTTAAAAATACGATACATTGGATTTATTGAAATTGTTTGATACAAAGCACAACGGATTAAATTGTTCAACATTTGATGACAAGTATTTTAGATCAAAACAAATATCCCTAGATGTAATGACTCAAAATCTTTAATGCATGACTCCCCAAAAGAGTATCCCCAATGTATCCTTAGCACCTCGTGCCTCATTGACCTGAGAAAACATGCTTTAAAACATCAACATAAAGTTGGTGAATTCATAGGTTTATGTAAATATAATGTAGGACCGCAAGATTTCCCCGTGATTATGCAACTTGTACACCCATCACAAAATGTATTTACGTTTCCCTAAGCTCATGACACTGAAGCTCGACATGTATGAATGCAATATAAATATTACCACATTGCCCGTGATGATGTTCAACCTGAAACATCCTAAATCCGACATGGTATACATCTGTTGGTTCACTCCGTGACATCAGTGAGAGCTACTCACCCGGATGGGGATGCCAATCCCAAATAGATCTATTTATAACATTTGCGCTCACACAAAGTAATTGATAGTTCATGATAATGGGAACAATGGGTTATCGTTACTTAGGCAAACACGTAATCATGATAAAATGTACACTTGCGTCCAATTTGTAAAACAATGCATGTATCTCACCCCAAAAGTTATAAATCATTGATATAGTAAAACATGGGGCTATGAACTCACCTCAACAAATAAAGTAAATGAAATGAATCAAGTGAGTGAATCGACAAGCGAAGTCCGAATGCAACCTAATTAAACATAGGTCTTATGAATACTATGCAATTTGAATAACCAATGTCATACATAATTCTATATAGTTACATCACCACCTAAAAGTGTTTGTTTAATTTATAAAATTAAACAATTTGATTTACATTTGTAAAATAAATATGCATTGATGGTTAGTTTTATATACGTAAAAATATACAATATAATATAATCCAAAAGAGCAATTAAGAACTTTCCTAAAGTCTCCCTTAAGAAAATCTCACTCTAAAAGACATATATATAATATATAATACGTATATTTAACCGGGAAGTATGATCACCCGGGTCGTTTCCCCAACGACTTGCGAAATTGAAACCTCGTTTTAGCTCGGATTATGATTTGAATGAGAGAAAAGATATTTTTGAGTATCTATAACTACTAAATAAAAGCAACAATTAAAATGAACAATTAAAAGCAATTAAACACTTAAACAATTAACGGGAAACAAATAAAACGCGACAATTAAGCAAATAAGACAAAATTAAACTTTAAAAATGCAAACTAAATTTCTAAACCTAAATTAGGACAAAAGAAAATTTTAAGAAAAAGAAAAACATTTTTTTGATTATTTTTGAATTTATTATGAATTAAAAACTATTTTAATCTAATTAAATCTAAAAAAATAGCAAATTAAGTCCTAAAAATTGAGAAAAATGATTTTTAAACTTAGAAAAGTCTAAAATAACATAAAAACTCAGAAAACTATTTTTAAAATTAAAATCCTATTTTTAAACTTAAAATTAAAAGCTCAAAAATGAAAATTAAAATCTAAAAGAAAGTGAAAATGATTTTTCTTAATGTAAAACTAAAGCTATTTTTTATAAAACTAAAAACTATTTTTTTGTAATTTTTTAAAACTTTTTTCTATTTTTAAAGACTTTTTGAAAATTAACACTTAAGAAAAATGATTTAAAATAATCTACTAACTAGAAAATTATGAAAAATTCGGGATAAATCATAAATCCTAACAGCTATAAGAGAAAAATAAGAAAAGTCCAAAAAGCTAAACGGATAAGCCCCTAAATAAGCTTAAACAGCTCGAAGTGGCTTATGGGCTTAAGGACCAAACAAAGGGTAAATATTAAATGTGTACAATAGCTCACGGATGAGCTATTGTAGCACACTTGGTTAACACGTTGGGTCTTTGAGCTAGAGGTCTAGGGTTCGAGGCAGGCAAACCCCTTTTTGCTTATTTTTTATTTTTTTGACCTTTTATCAAAACTGAATATTGGATCTTATTAAGGACTTATTTTAAGCACTTTTAATAAAGAAATCACATGCTGGAAACCAATAATAAGCTCAAAAATAGCTTTTGAAAAACTAATTGCAGAAAGTGAGCTTTTGAGCTCACTTTCACTTTAACACATGCAAAAAGCTCAATTTAAGCACAATTTACAAAAAAAAGAAGTTCTAAACTCCTTATGTTATGCTTAATCTAATTCTAACAAGCTACTAAACTAGGAATTACTTAAAGCTAACTGAAATTGAAGGACAAACTAATAAACTCAGAAATGAACACAATTAGTACAAATTTAGACTAAGCTTAAGAGCTCAATACGCAAAGACAGAGGCAAAGCTTTTGCACACTTAACATACAACTTATAAGCTACTATTATCATTCATAAAACCAAAACTTATAAGCTAGAAATCTATATTTAGCAAGCTACTTAAACTACCTACTGTTTTTGGACTTTTTGAGTTTTTGTGACTTTTTAAGCTGAATTTTACCTAAGAAAATAAGCTAATCTATGAAAAGCAAGACTAAATCTATATTAACCTATATGAAAACTACTACCTACTTGAATTTAAAGGTTTAAAAACTATTTAAACTAGCTTAAATGGCAAAGAGAAAAACAACAGTACTAACTGCTTGTTAGTACTTGTTGGTTTTCAAATGGCAAAGCCCTACAACACAAATTTATGACAGGTTTCATTAAGGGAATACTTGCACTTCACAACTCTATGTTGAGTGTGTTGACACACAATGATAAACATAAATAAGACTCAATGAGGCTTGGATTAGAATTTTCAACAAGTAAAACCAAAGAGAAAATTCCCCTGGTTGCACCGGCAAACTTATTAAGCACATAAAAATCACTCCAAGAGCTCTAAACTAATACCATCAAATCTATCAACTCCTTATCAATTATGGACCAATTGTCCAAACATCCAAAAAGAGAATCACAAACTCGCATTTGACTTTAACGAAGTCAAAACAAGCATATCCAAACACACTTTAGGACTATGACAGATTTCATTAAGCTTAAGATTTTGAACTCTATTTGACTAAACCTTAAATACTGATCACTAACAGCTTAAAACACCTTAATAACATGATCTATAATCACTTAGGCTAGAATCAAAGATTGTATGAACTATGTTAACCTAATTTTTCGTGTTTTTTCAGGTTTTATGGCGAATTATTTAAGAAAAACTAAGATTAGTCTATTATTAACCTAAGATGCATGATGATGGGAAAATGCACTAATAGCAAATTAGAAACACTAACAAGCTCAAATAAGCAACTAAATAAAGCTAATAAAGGCAGACTATATACTAATAAGCCTATTTTTAGCTAAGAAAATTTGAAAGACAAGGAAATTAAAGGAAAACTTACTTGAAGCTTTAGCTAAACAAAAGTTATTTGCTCAAATGAGCTTATCAACAGCTCTGGCTTATTTACAATAAGCCAGTAATAGTCCTTAGAGACCCTTCCATGATAGATCTCCCTTCCAAAAGCCAAAATCCATAAGCTAAGGTGATAAGGTTATTAGCTGATTTTAAAAGTTAAGGTATGATTAAGGTAAGATTTAAGCTCAATTTTTAGCTTAGAGACTAATAAGAGCTTATTCATTAGCTTATGATATTTAGCTTAGCATTTAATGAGAGGGAAAGTTGATAAGTGCTATGAGAGCTATTTAATAACTCGAATTTCATTAACATAAAAACTTGATTACCATATGCTTAAAGGAAGAATTACAAAGTTTTTAAGAATTTAAGCTTAAAATTTGAAAAGTAGCTAAAACTAAAAAGCTACAACTACTAGATATCGTGTGTTGTGTAATAGTGTGGTGCTATTTAAGCCTGCCAGTCAACCTTCTAGGCCTTGATTTCTGTTAGACGCTCCTGTCAATATCATCTTTTGATTATTCCTAATGATTGGATAATGATTGTGGTTCGTTAGATCAAGCTTGTGCACACACGGATTGCCAGCGTGGCAATCCATTGTGATGCTTTTGTGCTTTCTCTCTGAGTGAATTAAGTACAAAAGTACCCATTCCTTGTGTTTCTTTGCTTGCCCACGTGGCATTCCTTGATGCTTGACCAATGAGGACTCATGATTTGACATATTTCTCCCTGCCATCTTGTACTAGGTCTCTTGAATAGTCGTTTGTACCCCTTAATTTCCAAAAGCCCCTTGTTTTGACTGTGTGGTGAATTTGGGAAGACGATGAACAGTAACATGTCTTCGCGCCTTTTTAACTGTAAAACGGGTAAAAGATTTGAACTTTGGGCTATTGACAGTATTGGTCCTTGTGTTTGGTTTATGAACGTTAAAGTGTAAAAGGATTTTTATAAATGGCATAAATGGTCCTTGTGGTTTTATTAAAAGGGTATTGGGCTAGGAAATGGGCTTTTGGGCTAGTTATGGATCCGGGTAGGGTATTTAAGGGGTTTAAGGCCCATTAAGCCTTAGGGACCAATATGGTAACTTTCTGAAACTTGGAGGGTTGATTTGAAACATTTTGAGTTTTTGTCTTTTATTGGTTGACTTTTGTTGACCAGGATTTGACTATCTTTGACTGAGACTTGACTTTTTCTGGCTTTGGCTTTGAATCTTTGGCTTCTCTTGTGCTCTTCCGTTTCTCGTGTCCGTGTTTGCCCGTTTTTGGCGGTTTTCTTGTGATTTTTGATATATCCGTACCTGCACACACAAAACACAAAAACAAGCATATCTTTGCCATTTTTAGTATGTTTTGGGCTTAATTGGGCCTTTTTAAGTGTTAACAGATATGTGTATTTTACACTTATCAAAATTTCCCAAACTAAAAGATTGCGTGTCCTCACGCAATATTACATGCCTTATAACCAAATTCCTCAAAACTTCCCCAAACTAAATCTTTGAAAAGTAGCAAAGATTTTTGTTGAGAGAGCTAAGAGATCACAAGTTATAAAACATCCGAATTCCCATTTTCAAAGATTTTTTATTTTTTTTATGATTTTTTTTCTTAATAATTAACTTCCTAACTACAACTTATTCTTGTGTTGACATAATGTATTGTTTTCATTACCTCATTGGTAACTTTAAGGATCATAGAACAAAAAACACTTGAAAAGTGTCTTAAAAGATAACTTCATCATTCCCGATTTTTCACTTTTTCCATGCTAAGCTTAAAAATAAGATTACCGTTAAGTACGAGCTAAGATGCTAAGACTACTTATAATTGCAACTTATGAATTTTTCTTCCCGACATAAATCATATATAAAAGTGTGTGTGTTCAAATTAATTTAAATCATTAAATCCACATATTTAGATAGTTGAAATCCGACCAAGCTTTTAACATGGCCTTTGGGCTAATATGTAATTCACTTAGTAAGATCACAACTCAAGCAACAAAAACCTCTTAGCTAGACATCGTTGGTTCACTTGTCCTATAAATGACTTTCCTCTCTTGATATCCCGCACTAGCGTCAATCGGGTAAAGGCTTAAGGCTTTTGACACCCCATCCAGAGGACTAATAATCGAAAGGCGCATGTCTTCCGATGAAAAATCCCGCTTGTAGACTTTGGCAAACGTAGTTCAAAGAATACATTGGTTTTAGAAAAAGGAAAACTTTGTTACTGTTTATTTACTAACTTGCAACATTTATTATTACTATTGACATTATTAAGGCTAGGAAATGCGGTTATCACTTATTCTTTCGACGACACATCTAGGCATGTCTCCGGACAAGAGCTCAGTGGATACTTATTATGATACCAACCCTAAATATACATCCTCCACCCTTTCTTTTCGATGTCTCCATCGGTGATCTGGCGAAACCGACAAATGCCCATGTACTTTATTACGATGGAGTTTGTATATTAATTATTAACACTAAGGATTTATAACTTGCATCCTTTTTATTCACCAACTACATTTTTATAGATTTTTATTTATTTATTTATTTTTTATTTTTTTTAACTAATTAATTTAACACATTATTTTTGCAAATAGAAAAATTTCGTTTTAGAAAACCAAAGTATAAACTTGAACTAAAATTCTTATTTACCAATGATGTTTGACTTCATCATCGATAAAGCTTTTTCTCTGAATATGTTGATTAGACTTTTAAGAGTAAAACTCTAATTTGTAAAAATTAAAGAGAACACGTATAATTAATCATTTTAAGAATTCCGGGGAAGAAAAACCACAAGTTATTCTTATAAGCCTTTAAGTTTTCCAAATAAACTTTGTTTAGCATCCTAATTCGTAATCAACACTATCATCTCTTATTCTTTGCAATTTAAAATCTCTAATAAAGAAATTCGCAAATACTTAGCCTATATAAAATCCAACTCGGCATATTTAAAATCTACTTGAGATTAGCACAAGTTTTCATTTACTAATGATTTCAAGTCTAGCATGTTTAAAGTCTACATGAGACTAGCACAAACTATCATCATTAATTTGTTAAGGGAGAAAGCTAGAACTCTACACGTACGATCGGGTCAAAAATTACTTCTTATTCTTACCAACGGAAAACCTACATTCGTGTCTTAACACTTATTTTATTATTATTTTATATAACTACTAATATATATTTATTTATTTCATTTTTTCCTACAAATAAGATCTTAAAAATTTAAAATTTTTGCTATTTTTGTGGGAAAACGGGTACGTGAGAACAAAACAATAAGCAGGTAACATCAAATCGATAGATTCCCTCCCCAAACTAAAATGAAACATTGTCCTCAATGTTTAAAGTCGGGTCTCTACGAAAATCTAAGCCGTTTATGAATTATGCAAAGATAAACGTGAATCGATAAGATGAAAGGATATCGGATCTCCCCAAACTAATTTCACACAAAGGATGAGAAGCTCGAGTGAAACGGGATACAACACCGGACACGAGAGGCTTCAAAAATTGTTGGATCAATCCTGCAAAAATGCACAAAAAACAAACAACAAACAACAAGAAACCGGAAGAGAATAGCCACAACACATCACAACACATTATTAAAGAAAATAGAAAGAAAATGGATAAGCATGGGGTGAACTCCCACGAAGTGGCTTGTTTTTGGTCACCGAGTCGCAAGCTCGACTCGATCCCTGAATTTAGTTGTCCTTAGGGAAAGTTTGGAGATCCGGGATAACCAATGGTGGTGTATCCCCTCCATAGTAATGCTTAAGACGGTGGCAGTTGACTTTGAAATTAGAACCATCGGGATGAGACAATTTGGCTGTGCCATAAGGAAAAACTTCGGTAATAGTGAAAGGACCAGACCATCGGGACTTGAGCTTTCCGGAGAAAATCTTTAATCGGGAGTTGAAAAGCAAGACATGATCACCAACATTGAAGATTCGGTTCTTTATCTTGGAATCGTGAAGTTTCTTTGTCTTCTCCTTGTAGATTAGCGAATTCTCATAAGCTTGATCACGAAGCTCGTTAAGTTCATTGAGTTGGAGCTTTCGATGATCACCCGCGGTCTTTAAATCGAAGTTGGCATGCTTAAGAGCCCAATATGCCTTGTGTTCTAGTTCAACGGGTAAGTGACACGCTTTTCCATAAACTAACTTGTACGGAGTGCATCCAATTGGAGTCTTGTAAGCGGTCCTAAAAGCCCATAATGCATCATCTAACTTGTCTGACCATGAGGCACGGTTTTCTCCGACCGTCCTCTCCAAAATTCTTTTGAGACCTCGATTCGTGACTTCAACTTGACCACTCGTTTGAGGGTGGTAAGGAGTCAAAAGACGATGGGTGACACCATATTTTGACATGACTCTTGCAAACTTATCGTTACAAAAATGGGTCCCTCGATCGCTTATAATTGCTCTAGGAGCACCGAATCGGGAGAAAAGGGATTTTAAAAACTTGACAACTACTCTAGCATCGTTGGTGGGGAGCGCCTTGGCTTCAACCCATTTGGAAAGATAATCGACGGCTACTAGAATATATTTGTTTCCTCTAGACGACGGAAAAGGTCCCATAAAATCGATACCCCAAACATCGAAAATTTCACAAACTTGGATTGCATTTTGAGGCATCTCATCTCGATGTGAAATCTTGCCTTGTCTTTGACATGCATCACAAGATTTGATCAATTCGTAAGCATCCTTATAAATTGTAGGCCAAAAGAAACCGGCATCAAATACTTTTCGAGCGGTGATATTAGCACTATGATGGCCCCCGGTGGGTCCTTCATGACAAGCCTTGAGGATTTCAAGAGCTTCTTGGCCAAATACACATCTACGGATGATTTGATCCGCACATGTACGAAAGAGATAGGGATCATCCCAAAAGTAATGCTTTATATCCTTGAAAAACTTCCTCTTTTGTTGGGTTGACATTCCTTTGATAAGAAAATTCCCCGCGTGGTAATTTGCTATATCGACAAACCACGGGGTATTTTGGTCATCATGAGAAGTCACCGTATTCAATGTTTCAAGAGGAAAAGTTTCATTAATCTCTTTAGGATCAAAAACATTCTCATACGGGTTTTCAAGACGAGAAAGGTGATCGGCTGCATAGTTTTCAGCTCCCTTGGTATCAATTACTAAAAAATCGAATTCTTGAAGAAGTAAGACCCATCTAAGCAATCTTGCTTTGGCGTCTTTCTTGTTGAAGAGGTATTTCAATGCGGAGTGGTCCGTGTAAACAACACTCTTGTTCATGATTAGATATGATCGAAACTTCTCAAAAGCGTAAACTACCGCAAGCATTTCTTTCTCGGTTGTTGTGTAATTTGTTTCTGCTTCGGTCATGGTTTTGCTTGCGTAATGAATTGGTCGGAAATGCTTCTCAATTCTTTGCCCTAGAACCGCACCTATTGCATAATCACTTGCATCACACATGATTTCAAAAGGTTGGTCCCAATTTGGAGCAATGAGAATTGGAGCTTCGGTTAACTTCTTTTTCAATGTTTGAAAGGCAAGAATGCAATCTTCCGAAAAAATGAAAGGAGTGTTCTTCTCTAAGAGATGGGTCATGGGTCGAGAGATTTTGGAAAAGTCTTTGATAAATCTTTGATAGAATCCTGCATGCCCGAGAAAACTTCTGATTCCTTTGACGGTTGTTGGGTGAGGAAGCTTTGAAATTACATCAACTTTGGCCTTATCGACTTCAATTCCTTTTCTAGAGATCTTATGTCCTAAAACAATGCCTTCTTTAACCATGAAATGGCTCTTTTCCCAATTTAGTGCTAATTTGGTGTCTTCACACCTTTTGAGCATTTTGTCTAAATTGGCAAGACACGAGGAAAAAGAATCTCCGAAAACTGAAAAATCATCCATAAAAACTTCCATCATTTTTTCTATCATGTCGTGAAAAATGGCCATCATACAACGTTGAAAAGTTTCGGGTGCATTGCACAAACCGAATGGCATACGACGGTACGCGAAAGTTCCGTATGGGCACGTAAAAGTAGTTTTCTCTTGATCTTTAGGGTCAATTAGGATTTGAAAATACCCCGAAAATCCATCTAAGAAACAATAAAATTCATTGCCGGCTAAACGCTCTAGCATTTGGTCCATGAATGGTAACGGAAAATGGTCTTTACAAGTTGCTTCGTTTAACTTTCGATAGTCGATGCAAACTCTCCATCCCGTGACTAATCTTGTAGGCACCAGCTCATTTTCTTCGTTCTTGACAACGGTCATACCACCTTTTTAGGAACACAATGGACCGGACTAACCCATGGACTATCCGAGATCGGATAAATCAATCCCGCATCAAGAAGTTTTTCTACTTCTTTCTTGATGACGTCATGGATTTTAGGATTAACCCTCCTTTGATGTTGGACTGAAGGTTCGTAATCATCTTCTAAAAGAATCTTATGAGAGCAAAACTCTGGATCTATGCCTCGGATATCAGAAAGTTTCCAAGCAATTGCTTGTTTTTGGTTTTTCAGAACGTTAATGAGTGAGGTCTTTTCATCTTGGCTCAAATCTTTTGAAATTATGACTGGAAGTTTGTTATTTTCCTCTAAAAACGCATACTCGAGATGCGGAGGTAACTCTTTAAGTTCGACTTCGGGAAGTTTATCTTTTGGTTCATAAGAAGTAGCATATTCGAGTGAAGACTTCTTTGGTTCAACAACTTTAAGATTCTTTTGAATTCCGGGTGAGTAATCTCCTTAGTTTGGGTGAGGTAAAGGATCACTATTGAGAAGTGCATCGAGAATGAGAATGTCACCCTCGAGATCATAGTACGTAGCATTGAAAACTGGCGAAACTGGTTCATCATTGATTGCTATAAAAGCATCGGCTTCTTCAAAGAGTAGAAAATCACTTTCATCAAAAGGAGTAAGTGTCGGAGATGAAGTGGAAACAATCGGATCGTAGTACGGAGAAGGATTGTTGTAAGCAACGGAATCGGAAAATCCAAGAACTTCTTGTGAATAAATTTCACAAGTGAGTCGGAAAAATCTAAAACTTCTTGTGAGTACTCTTCACACGTGACATCAATGAGATCGACTTTCTTCAACGATTCGAAATTGTTGTACGAAATAGAAGGTGTATCACCACATTTAAGGGTTAAAGTCTGATCATCATTCCTAAGAATTATCTCTCCTTCATATACATCGATTAAAGCATGAGCTGTCCTAAGAAAAGGTCTCCCGAGTATCAACGGTACTCGAGGATCGGCTATGAAATCAAGAACAACAAAATCGGCCAGAAAGTAGAACTTTCCTACCTTGACAAAAACATTCTCGGCTACACCGGTTGGTTTGGAAATTGTTCGGTCGGCTAATTCTAACACCATTTTTGTTTCAGTAAGTCCTGAGAGTTTAAGCTTTTTCCAAATGGATAAAGGCATGAGATTGATACTAGCACCTAAATCGGCAAGGGCTAAGTAACTATCGAACTCTGAAAAATCACATGGAATAAGAAATCGACCGGGGTCACCTAGCTTTTCTGGAAGCTTTTTGAGGACAACCGCACTACAATTCTCATTCAAAGGTGTCTTGGTTAACTCGATTAACTTGTCTTTGTTATTAAGCATCTTTTTGAACATTGGAGCAAACTTTGGCATATGAATGAGAGCATCCGCGAAACTTAGCTCAAAGTGAAGATTACGGAAAATTTCCATAAACTTTGAAGCTAGGATATCATCCTTTTCACGAATTTTCTCTTTTGCAAGTCTTGAAGGGTAAGGCAAACTAGTCTTGGTCTTTTGAGCTAAAGAAGGCTCTTTGATTGGTTCTTTGTCTTTGTTTTGATCTTGGACTAATGGAGGTTGGATGTCTTCGGTGCTAGGTAGCTCCGTATCCTTTGTCACCTCGGGTTCCTTTTCCACCACCGGCGGTGGAATTGGAGGTCCGTCATATGAGACACCACTTCGTATGGTAATTGCCTTGGCTTCGTTCCTAGGGTTTGGAATGGTATTGCTTGGTAACGAACTTGAACTTGAAGCTTGGTTGGTGTGATAGCTTTGCATGAAACTGAGCATCATCTTCTGAAAATCATCTTGCTTCTTTTGAGAATCATTGTAAACTCTTTGAAAATCATTTTGGTTTCTTTGAAAATTATCCAACTTCATTTGCAAGTTATTCATGTTCGCATCATTAGCCTTAGCATAACTTTCAAAATCCGTTTTAGACACACCTTGAATTTGTGAAACGGGAGGTAAAGCTTGATTAACCAAAGGTTGATTTGTTGGTGGTTGGTATGGTGGGGCTTGATAAACGGCTCCTTGATTGTTTTGGCGGTTTTGGTTGAAATTTCCTCCACGGTTTTGATTCGAATTGAAATTGTTTCCTTGATATCGGTTTTGGTTGTTTTGAACATTCGGTTGATTGAAACCCGGTGGTTTCATTTGACTTGCTAAATTAGATGGTTGGTTTCTTTGGAGAAAATTGCCAACGGCTGCGGTTTGTTGAAATTGTTGGATGTTGTCATGAAAAACGGGAAAATCATTTCCACCTCGATATGTTAACGGACCAATGATTAAAAATTTTATTCGATCCACACTGACACATACTTCCTCAACCGCTTTGATGTGCGGGAGTAGTAACAACTAAAGCTTCATTTCATCATCATTTGTATTCATCTTAATAGTCATCTTATCCTCGAGAGAAAGCGGCTAATTTGTTTAATATCGAAAGTATATAAGGTAAAGAGGTATAAAGAGGAGCATCTCGTACTCACTCTTGAATCATTAACCCTACTTCTTGAGTAACCGAACTTTTGACTTGCTTCAATAATTGCAAACCATCTTGAGGAATATTTCTAATAAAAATGCCAACCGCGTCGGAATCTAAGTGCACTTGATCGATGGAACTCAAAGAGTTATACAAGGAATCGAGTTGGTGTAAGTTCCGGAGAAGCAGGGTGAGGACATTGACGAAAGAAGTCCTTTAAAATGTTCCCATGCTCATGAGGTTTCGTTAGTTTTTTGGAAAAAAGTAAAGATTCTCATTCCGAATTATAAGTGTTTTTAGAATTTGGGAAGAATTGATTTATGAATTTGCAAAAGGTCGTCAAGCCATGGTGAGGACATTGACGAAGGAGTCCTTTAAAATGTTCCCATGCTTCATTGAAGGTTTTGTTTGGTTTTTGGAAAAAAGTAATGATCTCATTCCGATAGTAAGTGGTTTTTGAAGGTGGGAATAATTGATTTATGAATTTTGCAACAAGGTCGTCCCATGTGAGAATTGATCTAGGAGGTTTCTTGTCTAACCAATATCGGGCTTCACCGTCTAGAGAAAAAGGAAAAAGCAAAAGCTTGATCGAAGTGTTCAGAACTTCGGGATGTCTAAACGTTGAAGTAACCTTGTTGAAAAATCGAAGGTGATTGTGAGGGTCTTGTCTACCCGTAAACTTATTACTTTGCACAAGATTGATTAAAGGTTGTTTAAGCTCGAAATTGTTAGCATTAATTGGTGGAACAACAATAGCATCTTCATACCCCTCGATGGGTGCTTGTAACATTTGGGCCATCGTTCGATTATCGGCCATTGCAACAATGTTTTGATCGACAATTGGTTCTTCTAAATCAAAATTTTCAACAACAACCGGAGGAGTTTGTTGTTGACGACGTCTTCGAGATTGCGAACGAGTGCGCATAAAAAGAAAAACTAAAAATCAAAAAACAAAACTTTTCTCTAATAATTTATTTTTTTTAATCTTTTTTTACAATGAATTTTAACGGTTACACGGAAGAGACTTAAACCAAATAATCAACTACTTCACGGTAGCTCTCAAAATGAGCCGTACTTCGTAGAGACACAAATGGCAAGTGTTAAATCTTTAGTTCGATTTGGGAACCAACAAGTTCACCGGAATTGATTATGATAATACCTCCGTTGAGAGTATTATATTTTGGTATTTTTACCAATTGGTGACTTTTATTTCTTAATTAAAAAGGAAGATTTTTTTTTATATTTTTGATTTTTCTATTTTTTTTATCTTTTACTTATACTAAAAAGAAAAGGAAAATATTTTTTTACTTTTTATATTTTATGATTTTTTTTTTGGATTTTTGAATTATAAAACAAGAATGAAACTTTCGAGGGGTGAAAGGTTCCTTCAAACCAAATCAAACACAAAACGAAGGAATCTTAAACACTAGTCCCCGGCAACGGCGCCAAAAACTGATTGCAGTTTAGATACACTATAAAATATATATACTAATATAACCTTAAGAGCAATTAAGAAAATTCCCTAAGGAAAATTCACTCTCAAAAATATATATAATATAATATATAATACGTATATTTAACCGGGTAAATATGATCACCCGGGTCGTTTCCCCAACGACTAGTGAAATTGAAACCTCGTTTTATGCTTGTATTCTAAATTTGAAGTTAGCAGAAAATATTTTTGATAATCGTATATCTACTAAATAAAAATAACATTTAAATGAACAATTAAAGGCAATTATCAATTAAATCAAATACGGGAGGAAACAAATTTAACACGAAGATTAAGCAAATAGACTCAAATTAAACCCTAAAGATTGCAAACTAATTTTATACACCTAAATCTTGGATTAAGGAAAAATTTTAAGAAAAATTAATACTATTTTTTAGATTATTTTTGGAATTTTTTATCTATTAAAAACTATTTAATTCTAATTAAATCCTAAAAATAATAATCAAATAGAAACATTAATTGAAATTTATTTATACTAAGTAAATAAGTAAAAGAAAATTTTAGAAAGAAGATTCACTATTTTTGGGTTTTTATATTTAAAGATATGAATTTTAAGAAATTAAACTAGATTAATAACTTTATTTAAAAGTAATAAAAATATTAAAATATCATAGTCAATTTTTTTTTGTTATAAAAAATTAAACTAAATAAAGAAAATATGCAGAGATTTAATAAAAATAAAAGCCCTAATTTTTATCTTTTAATTAAAGCTTAATTAAACTAATTAAAACTAAACCCTAATTATTAAATAAAACTAATTAATTAATTAACTAGGGACTAATGGTGCAAAGACCTAAAGGACTAACAGGGAAACTAACTAACTAACAAGCAAATATCAAAAATTACAAAACCTACCCTGAGACCTAACCCGATTACACCCCAAGTCCCTTAAAGCCTAAAAATAAGTTGAGATTTAAAAAGTGCTTTTTAGGAAAAACTTAAAAGAGCAAAGTTGGAGAATAAGCTGGCAAGAACAACTTTAACAAAAGCTATATGAGCTTTAAACCACTAATAAGCTCTATAAGAGCTTATCAATAAGCTGACTTCAGAAAGTAAGGGTTTACCCTTAGCTTTACTAAATAAGCTGCTAAAAGCTCAATTTAAGCTCAAATTTAAAAGTAAAAGAAGATCCTAAGAGCTTATGATATGCTTAATCTATAAATGAAAAGAAATTTGAGCTAAAACTAACAGAAGACAACTGAAAATGATGATAAAAGGAGCAAAGTCAGGAAATAAAGCAATAAGCTCAAAAACTTAATAAGCTAAATTGCTCAAAAAGCAAAGACAGCAAATGAGCTTTTGCAAACTTGACAAACAACTTATAGGCTACTAATTTAAACAATAAAACCTAATTCTATAAGCTAGAATTTAAAATTTAAAAGCTATACTAATCTAACTACTGTTTTTGAGTTTTTAGCTTTTTGGTGACTTTGACAGCTGAATTAAGCTAGGTAAATAAGCTAGAAAATGCAAATTAAGACTTAATCTATAATAAGCTATACCTAGACTTTATCCTACTTGAATTTAAGAACCTAAGACCTACTTTTACTTAACTAAAATTAAATTCAAAAGTGACAGCAGGAACAACCTAGTTCCTGCTGATGCACTTGACACTTAGCACAAATCCAATAGTGCAGGTTACCTTAAGGGTAAACCTGCACTTGGACACTCTTCTTGAGTGTTTATAAACACAAAGCAAGCACAATCTAAGCCTTGGAGGCTTAGATCAAATTTTAGCAATCAAACTTTAAGAAACAATATGCCCTGGTGCAGGAACATGCATAATAAGCCACAAATTCATTTAGACTAAAATCTAAGAACTCAAACCTTTTTAAAACTTGATTTCTTATTAAAACTCAGCTGACCAAAGTGTTTTGCCCAAAAATATTTGACTTTTATTGGTCAAACTTACTTATGCCAAACACCCCTTTACCATTTTGACAGAAATGATTTTAAACTTAAATTGCAAATCTAATTAACAAGTACTAACTACCAGATATAAACTAGCTTATAACTAACTTATTAAGTATAAACTAACAACTGGATTTAGCTAAAACTTAAGATCTAAGATTATACTAAATTTTTGGTGTTTTTATGGTTTTATGACAAACTAAATATTAACTAATGATCTATATCTCTTAAGCTAAAAACAGATTAACTAATTAGTCTAATAAGCTAAATGAAATTCAAATAAGCACTAATAAGCATACAGAATAAGCAAATAAGCAGTTCTAGGCTATTAAGCAAATTATCTATTATTAAGCTAGAAATTATGAAAAGTAACAAAAGAGAAAGAAAGTTACCTCAAGATCCCAGCTAAACAGGGATCTATAAGCCCTTAGCAGAGCTTAACCAGAGCCTAAGCTTATTGCTTAAGCCCAATAAGCTTTGTTTCAAGCTTATTTCTTATGATTTCCTAAATGTTGCCCTCAACTCTAAACCATTCCTTCATTATTCATATCAGCAACAATTTCAGAAGTTTAAAGAGTGATAAGAGCTTATGGAGCTTATACTAGTTTAATTGAGCTTATAAGAGCTTGAAGCTTCTAGGAGCTAGAGGTTGTTAGACGCTCCTCTCATCTCTGCCATTCAGACATGCCAATCATTTGATCATTATTGTCATCCCTTGAATCACAAATAAACTCACACGGATTGCCAGCGTGGCAATCCGTTGTGAAGCTCTTGTGCTTTCATTGTGAGTGACTCCAATGCAAATCCCAACTTTTTATGCTTTCTTCATTTGCCACCGTGTCATTCCTTTGTGGGAATAGACCAATGAGGTGAGCTTGTGACGTCTAACTCTGCCCATGTGTACTTGAGTACTTGAATTACCTTCTTTAACCCTTAATTTAGCTTTGCCCTTTGTTTTGACCCTTTGGTGAATTGGGGGAGACAATGAACAGTAAAACTGTTCTTGGCGCCCTTTTTAACTGAAAACGGGTAAAATAGATTTAAACTTTGGGGTATTGGCGAAACTAGTCCTTATCTTTGTGAAGGGAAAGTAATACACATCCAAATTATAACAACTTCCAAACTTGACACAATTGACCCTTGGAGTTTTATAAAAAAGGGTATGGGCTTAGGATTTTGGGCTTTGGATCCGTGTGTTGTTTAGAGATAATAGGCCCATTTAGACTTCAAGGACTATTTGTGTAACTTTGGAAACTTAAGGGACTAGATTTGTAACTTTGGATCTTTGTCCTTTTGTAGTTTGACTAAGAGCTTTGACTTTATTTCCTGGTTTTTTTTTGCTCTTCCATTCCTCGTGTTCGTGTTTGCCCGTTTTTGACGGTTTTCTTGTGATTTCTGCTTTATTCATACCTGCATACACACAAACACAAAACAAGCATATTTTTGCCATTTTAAGTGTGTTTTTGGTCATTTAGGGCTATTTTTGGTATAAATGGATATGTGTATTTCACACATATCAACGGCGTATCCACTCAATTTCAGAGACTATAAATAGAAGACTCAAAAATAAGTTTTCAGTGTGCAAAATCATATATTCTATATACATAAAACATAAAAATCAATTTTCTAGAGGGAACGAGAAGGCAGCCAAGGACAAGCATACAAAAACTAATTCCATAAAGACACCGTTAATTCCTATACTCATTGTACTCATTTGTATTTTTGGTATCTTTCGTTAACTCGGTTATTTAAACCTTGTTGTTTATTATACTTGGTGGAAACTCAATAAGATCTCCTTAGATCGTATGTAGCTCAGTTGTTTTTAGACCTTATCCTTAGGATAAATTAATAACAAAGGCTGAAAATTCAATACATAGAATCATTGTTTAGTAACACAAGGTTTTAACCAAACCATTCTCAACAGCCCCAATAATTATTTGATCAGAGATAATACGGTTACATCAATGAACTGTAACAGGGAAGTCAAAGATCCTTGAGGCTAACACCTCCATTATACTAAGACGTCTACATTTATGACCAGTGTGACCCACACACACTATTTCTGGATGGATCCCTAAACACAGACGCCTGTCTCTCTTAATAAACTAGAGAGCTAGGGTTTACAATAAAGACCTAGCATACATATTAAGCTAACTAATATTACCTCTTAAGTCCTTGTGTTTTCATCTTTCTTCATTGATGCATATAAGAATTTGTAATCATACCAAATCAGAATTCCCAACAACGTGTATTAATTACAATGGTTTATGGGCTAAAACCCTCGAGTATTAGCCATCTTAATGAAGATTTAAAATGTTTGGTTTGTTTTAAAATCTGATTGCTTAATTTATCGTTGATTGCTTAATTATGTTTATCACCTCATACTTGTCTATGTGCTTGAATATGCGACCTATCATTCAACTGGGTCTAGTGAGACTTACCAAGTGATCTAGATACTGGGATAGCTTTCCATATCGCGTTTTAATATAACTGACCAATAGGATTACACAAATAATGTCCTATCTCTTGCCTTTAGATAGCTGAGGCTAGTTGGACTGGTAGGTGACCCTTTGGACCCAACAAGTACGTTCTTAATCAATAGTAAAGACTTGAGAAGTGGACTACCAGTATATAAAATACCGTCAAGCAGTAAGTAGGTAAAGTCCCGATGGGCTAGGTTTAACAAGATCACCATTGCTTTAATCCCTAAGATAGATTATAATTAAACTAAATGATGCTTTATGCGGATGCGTTAATTGTGACAGGATGTCAACGATGTCAAGTCAATATTAAAGGATGATGTCCCGCCGTCTTAAGAATGATATGCCGCCTCGAGATAAGCAGTCATTACACTAAACAAACAAACCAATATTTAATCGGATTTAATTTGGCTAATATAGTTTTCTATCATTTGGCTTGTACCGCTCTTTTATCTTTTTGATTTTCTTCTGCTGATTATTGTGTTTTGAAAATTGATTTTTTAGTCACCATAAAACCGGTCCAGTCTACGTTAGGCTGAACCCCCCCCCGCCCCATTTAACATTAGAAATATGTTTACATAGGTTTTTAACATTAATTAGAAATAACATAGAATTAACTAGACTAATTAATTAGAATAAAATACTAATATAATATAAGGTTAACGTTCTTGCTCTTAGTGTTCAACACTATAGAACATTTGGGACAATGTTCAACTTAAGTGTAAGAGGGGAATAAGCCTTAGAAACTATTCTTTTATTTGCCATTTGCTATGTCCTTAAAATGATGGGTAATATATTGAAACATAGCATAAAAAGGTAATTTTAACCAAAATTTTAAATTTTTTTATGACACATACCGACAAAAATTGAGTATTAATAGCGTCTCATAGGTAAGAATTTATATGAATAGCATAAAAACCCTCAGAATTCCACCCTAAAAATGTGAGGTTCGCCTTTAGATCTATATGAATTCGGGTGTCTATTATTGATACCTAAGATAGTTTATACCTTTAGCTTTCTCGAGTTAAGGAGTGAGCAATCATGTGTGTCTATTCCGTCGTTACGGATGTGTATATGTGGTTTTGTCGCCTTTTCTAGAGCATTGGTATTGGTATTAAATTATATGAGTGTACAAACAGTATATTAAATTCTAGAACTTGTTTTTGTGATGCATCCTGAGACCGCATAGTGAGTATTAGGATTTGCTAGATAAGAGGCACTAGGATTAACCCATGTTTTAAACTAGTAATTTTTATGATGGTCACATTGTAACACCCATAAAATTTGAAACGCAGCGGAATACAACATGGGGTGCTACTTCTTAGTCACAAAGTACAGGTCACGGAAAACGATGTCAAAAGAGATGTTTTAAAATATATTTCAAAATGTTTCACCTTCGATACATTAAAAACATCAGAGTTTACAAATAGGTCCCAATAGTGTCAAAATAACATAAGTGTTCAGACATGACAAAATGTTTAGATAAATTTTTCATCGAATTTAATAATAGAAATTCTTTACAACACAGTATTTTCAAAAGAAATTTTATCGATGTATAAAATGAAAAGTTTCTGAAATAAATATCCGTGCGGCTTCCCTCCGAGCAAAATACCTAAAAACCTGAGATAAATCATGCTAAAAAGTCAACAAAAGTGTTGAGTGAATTCATAGGTTTATATAATGGACATTAATTTTATCCAGAGTGTAGTAATAAATTGCAACGAATACAATAATCCTATAAATAGATATTAATGCATCTAAGCACATGGCACTCAAAACAATGGAAACTAAAAACTTTGATAGGTTTCCTTTGATCGTATTAAAGCTCATGTTGTTTAGAACCTTTATTCTGGATAAAACAACGTCATAAGGTTAAAAACAAAGCAAAAATAAGAACAAAGATATTCAACAAGGTTTACCATTTATACGTTTCCTCCAAGCCCCAATTCTAGACGATCAACTCTAGCACGGTTAACAAAACAAACAGGGATCAAATAAAAGGATCCTTGGGGCTACAACCAACACTCCAGACGTCTAAATCTTTTTGTGTTACCACACATCCACACTTTTGTGGATGCTAAAACCTATGACCTAATGTCTCTTTATATACTAGAGATATTTAGGTTTACAAAGGAAATCATAATTAAATTAGGAAACTATTAAAGTATCATCAATCAACATTAATTCTTTCCTATCAATAATTAATGCTATTTAATAATAGCATTAATAACTTGATCTTTATCTTTTTAAGCAAGTCATCAATGTTGATCTTGTTTCCTTCTTTAAGGAGATCTTCTAAAATTTTCATCTTTTGTAGAATTCCTCCTTTGCGTAAGTCCTTTTGGTTTCATTCTTGCTTTATACATTATGTATCATCAAAATCAAGAATCCCAATAATACTTCCCCTATTGATGAGACGAAAAACCAAACAAATTCGTGTCGAACTTTAAATAAAGCTAAAGCTTCCATGAAGTTGAGATGGTAACATCCCTAATAAAACAAAATTTCTTGATCAGAATTCCTTGTAACATGCCACCACATATAATAAGCTGCAAATCATAACTCTATAAACTTCTTCCCCTTTTTGTAATCATCCAATAGAGGTCTTCAGTAGATAAGCAACTTGTAAACACTTCCCCTCAAGTGATGCATGTAGATGGTTAAACATTTAGTCAATAAGCTTCCCCTGAAACCCATATGTTTACCATCTCTTGAATCTCGAACTCTGTAGGCTCTATGTAGTGATCACTGATGAAGAAAATAAAGTATAATGAATTTGATGCTGAAGTAGAATAACCCAAACTTGTGTCTTATGTCTTGCACTAAAATATGATAAAGAAACTCACACTTCTTCTCCGAGAGTAGACCTCGATCTCTTGATAAAATCCTCATCTATTATGAGACACTGAGCACAATAACGTAACTCCTTTAAGTGATAGTAAATACATGTGAGTACTACAACGTACCTCCTTACATCAGGTAAAACTAGATCAATCAAGTCTTTATCAATAAAATCATGAAAGCACGAACAAGTTATCTCCAAGGCTAAAAGATATGATAAGATCACACATCCAAGAAATTCCACTTCATCGTCAAATAAGTGATAAACAATCTTCTTCGTAATCACATCTTCAATAAATCTCCAAAAATACAAGCCATAAATCAATAAGAATAAACTATTTAAAAAATAGTTCTATTCGAGATCTAAATCCATCAAAAAACCAAGTACTTCAAGAAACTGTCAGTTCTGTCCGACATCCTTTGCTGTGTTTATATTGAATAACGCACCACTTTCAAAATAACTACTTCTCGGACACCATTAGCAGTACAAACTTTCGTTTCTCGGACAACAAAGGTAGTACAAACATAAACTTGAACAGTACTAACCTTTTCTTGTTGAACAGTACAAACTTTCAAAGCCCAATAGTGAACAGTACCATTAATCAGCAATCACGAACAATATTAATACTCATATATACTTGGTAGCAGTACTAATATTCAAGAACATTACTTATATAAATTGCCATATATACGAACAGTAGAAACCTTCTTTTAGGCAATGAGCAAGAAAACCTACTTTTTCTGTTCTTCATGTTGATCACGCAATCAATACTTTGTACTGTTTTATATTCCTTGAAGCCCAATAAGCATGCATGTTTTGCTGCTGCAGGATGTGCAAGAAAACATCAGATCATCAAAGGGCAGCGACAAACAATAACGAGCACCCTTGAAGCTTCTTGTAACACTAATGACGAGATCAGATATATGTAGACAAATAACGAACCAGATCATCATCAATCACCTACGCCAAGAAACCCTTAATAGTAACAATGATTTATAATTCTATTGCATACCAGAAAAGGTAGAGAGGACAATTATAATCATTGTTATATCAAATAAATTTCAAAACCCCATAAAACTTTTTACCATAAACGATTTCTTAAGAATTAGGGTTTTAGGGTTTCTTCAAAAACCTTGTAGATCCTAGATCAACAGCCCCATGGCTTTGATACCAATTGTGGAAACCTAAAAACTTGATAAGTTTCTTTGATCGTTTAAGCTCAGGTTGTTTAGACCTTTATCTAGGATAATATTAATGTTTATAAGTTATAAAACAAAGCGAAATAAGAACAAAGATATTCAACAAGGTTTACCATTCATACGTTTCCTCCAAGCCCCAATTCTAGATGATCAACTCTAGAATGGTTACAATCTAACAGGGATCAAAGATCATTGGGGCTACACCAGCACTCTAGACGTCTACATCTTTTTGTGTACACACACACACACTCTTTTGTGGATGCTAAAACCTATGACTTAATGTCTCTTTATATACTAGAGATATTTAGGTTTACAAAGGAAATCATAATTAAATTATGAAACTATTAAAGTATCATCAATCAACATTAATTCTTTCCTATCAATAATTAATGCTATTTAATAGCATTAATAACTTGATCTTTATCTTTTTAAGCAAGTCATCAATGATCTTGTTTCCTTCTTTAAGGAGATCTTCTGAAATCTTCATCTTTTGTAGAATTCCTCCTTTGCGTTTAAGTCCTTTTGTTTCATTCTTTTATTCATTTTGTCTCTTCAAATCAAGAATCCCAACAATGCGAGTCATAAGGCTAAAAATATAGTTTCAACAACTAGATGCTTAGAACTAATTCACATGGATTTGTTTGGCCCCTCCTCCATACAAAGTTATGGATGGAATCGTTATACCTTAGTAATCGTAGATGACTATTCTCAATTCACATGGACTATATTTTTAGCAAATAAAACCGAAGCCTTTGAAAAATTCAAAATATTTAGCA